>JAECWJ010000267.1:0-16065 GCA_018150375.1 Drosophila sturtevanti | reverse complement strand
CAAAAGATCGCACACTGAGAGTCTTTAGAAGATTGGTAAAATCCTTCAAAGGAAGGACAACTGACATTTCGGAAATTTTAACGATGGTTACTGCAAATTTACGAAATCCGGTAAAAAATTTTTTTTTTTTGCAACTTTTAATGTAGTTTTTAATACGGAAATTATCAGAAGAATTGTGTAAAACTTTTTCAAAAAATCGGCCAAAAGATGGCCAACTGAGAGTCTTTAGAAGATTGGTAAAAAAATCCTTCAAAGGAAGGACAACTTTCGGAAATTTTAACGATGGTTACACTGCAAAAAGTTACGAAAATCCGATCAAAAATTTTTTTCAACTTTTAATGTAGTTTTTTAATACGGAAATTATCAGAAGATTGGTGTAAAACTTTTCAAAATCAGCCAAAAGATCGTCAACTGAAGTCTTTAGAAGATTGGTAAAATCAGCTTCAAAGGAAGGACAACTGACATTTCGGAAATTTTAACGATGGTTACACTGCAAAAGTTACGAAAATCCGATAAAAATTTTTTCAACTTTTTAATGTAGTTTTTAATGCGGAAATTATCAGAAAATTGGTGTAAAACTTTCAAAATCAGCCAAAAGATGGCCAACTGAGAGTCTTTAGAAGATTGGTAAAATCCTTCAAAGGAAGGACAACTTTCGGAAATTTTACACTGCAAAAATTTACGAAAAATCCGGTAAAAAATTTTTTTCAACTTTTAATGTAGTTTTTAATATGGCAAAGTATCCAGAAGATTGGTGTAAAACTTTTTCAAAATCGGCCAAAGATCGCCAACTTAGAGTTTTTAGAAGATTGGTAAAATCCTTTACAGGAAGGACAGCTGACATTTCAAAAATTGAACTGCAAGAATTTACGAAAATCCGATCAAAATTTTTTTCAACTATTAATGTAGTTTTTAATGCGAAGTATCCAGAAGATTGGTGCTAAAACTTTTCAAAATCAGCCAAAAGATCGCCAACTGAGAGTCTTTAGAAGATCGGAAAATCCTTCAAAGGAAGGACAACTGACATTTCGGAAATTTTAACGATGGTTACTGCAAAAAATTTACGAAAATCCGGTAAAGAAAATTTTTTTCAACTTTTAATGTAGTTTTTAATACGGAAATTATCAGAAGATTGGTGTAAAACTTTTCAAAATCAACCAAAAGAGGGCCAACTGAAGTCTTTAGAAGATTGGTAAAATCAAACAAAGGAAGACAACTTTCGGAAATTTTAACGATGGTTACACTGCAAAAAGTTACGAAAATCCGATCAAAATTTTTTTCAACTTTTAATGCAGTTTTTAATACGGAAATTATCCAGAAGATTGGTGTAAAACTTTTCAAAATCAGCCAAAAGATCGCCAACTTAGAGTCTTTAGAAGATTGGTAAAATCCTTCAAAGGAAGGACAACTGACATTTCGGAAATTTTAACGATGGTTACACTGCAAAAATTTACGAAAATCCGGTAAATTTTTTTCAACTTTTAATGTAGTTTTTAATACGGAAATTATCCAGAAAAGGTGTAAAACTTTTCAAAATCAGCCAAAAGATGGCCAACTGAGAGTCGTTAGAAGATTGGTAAAATCGCTCAAAAGGAAGGACAACTTTCAAAATTTTACACTGCAAAAATTTACGAAAATCCGGTAAAAATTTTTTCAACTTTTAATGTAGTTTTTAATACGGAAATTATCCAGAAGATTAGTGTAAAACTTTTCAAAATCGGCCAAAGATCGCCAACTTAGAGTCTTTAGAAGATTGGTAAAAAAAATCCTTCAAAGGAAGGACAACTGACATTTCGGAAATTTTAACGATGGTTTACACTGCAAAAATTTACGAAAATCCGGTAAAATTTTTCAACTTTTAATGTAGTTTTTAATACGGAAATTATCAGAAAATTGGTGTAAAACTTTTCAAAATCGGCCAAAAGATGGCCAACTGAGAGTCTTTAGAAGATTGGTAAAATCCTTCAAAGGAAGGACAACTTTCCGGAAATTTTAACGATGGTTACACTGCAAAAATTTACGAAAATCCGGTAAAAATTTTTTTTTCAACTCTTAATGTAGTGTTTTAATACGGGAAATTATCAGAAAATTGGTGTAAAACTTTTCAAAATCGGCCAAAAGATGGCCAACTGAAGTCTTTAGAAGATTGGTAAAATCCTTCAAAGGAAGGACAACCGACATTTCAAAAATTGAACTGCAAAATTTACGAAAATCCGATCAAATTTTTTTCAACTATTAATGTAGTTTTTAATACGGAAATTATCAGAAGATTGGTGTAAAACTTTTCAAAATCAGCAAAAGATGGCCAACTGAGAGTCTTTAGAAGATTGGTAAAATCCTTCAAAGGAAGGACAACTTTCGGAAATTTTAACGATGGTTACACTGCAAAATTTACGAAAATCCGATCAAAAATTTTTTTCAACTTTTAATGTAGTTTTTTTAATGCGGAAATTATCCAGAAGATTGGTGTAAAACTTTTCAAAATCGGCCAAAAGATCGCCAACTTAGAGTCTTTAGAAGATTGGTAAAATCCTTCAAAGGAAGGACAACTGGCATTTCGGAAATTTTAACGATGGTTACACTGCAAAAATTTACGAAAATCCGGTTTTAAAATTTCAACTTTTAATGTAAATATAATAAAAAAATTAAGAAAAAATGGTGTTAAAACTTTTCAAAATCAGCCAAAAGATCGCCAACTGAGAGTCTTTAGAAGATCAGGAAAATCCTTCAAAGGAAGGACAACTGACATTTCGGAAATTTTAACGATGGTTACACTGCAAAATTTACGAAAATCCGGTAAAATTTTTTTTCAACTTTTAATGTAGTTTTTAATACGGAAATTATCAGAAGATTGGTGTAAAACTTTTCAAAATCGGCCAAAAGATGGCCAACTGAGAGTCTTTAGAAGATTGGTAAAATCCTTCAAAGGAAGGACAACTTTCGGAAATTTTAACGATGGTTACACTGCAAAAAATTTACGAAAATCCGATCAAAATTTTTTCAACTTTTAATGTAGTTTTTAATACGGAAATTATCCAGAAAATTGGTGTAAAACTTTTCAAAATCGGCCAAAAGATCGCCAACTTAGAGTCTTTAGAAGATTGGTAAAATCCTTCAAAGGAAGGACAACTGACATTTCGGAAATTTTAACGATGGTTAAAATTTACGAAAATCCAGTAAAAATTTTTTTCAACTTTTAATGTAGTTTTTAATACGGAAATTATCCAGAAAATTGGTGTAAAACTTTTCAAAATCAGCCAAAAGATGGCCAACTGAGAGTCGTTAGAAGATTGGTAAAATCCTTCAAAGGAAGGACAACTTTCGGAAATTTTAACGATGGTTACACTGCAAAAATTTACGAAAATCCGATCAAAATTTTTTTCAACTTTTAATGTAGTTTTTAATACGGAAATTATCCAGAAGATTGGTGTAAAACTTTTCAAAATCGGCCAAAAGATCGCCAACTAGAGTCTTTAGAAGATTGGTAAAATCCTTCAAAGGAAGGACAACTGACATTTCGGAAATTTTAACGATGGTTACCTGCAAAAATTTACGAAAATCCGGTAAAAAATTTTTTCAACTTTTAATGTAGTTTTTAATACGGAAATTATCCAGAAGATTGGTGTAAAACTTTTCAAAATCGGCCCAAAGATCGCCAACTGAGAGTCTTTAGAAGATCAGGAAAATCTTCAAAGGAAGGACAGCTGACATTTCGGAAATTTTAACGATGGTTACACTGCAAAAATTTACGAAAATCCGAGTAAAAATTTTTTTCAACTTTTAATGTAGTTTTTAATACGGAAATTATCAGAAGATTGGTGTAAAACTTTTCAAAATCGGCCAAAAGATGGCCAACTGAGAGTCTTTAGAAGATTGGTAAAATCCTTCAAAGGAAGGACAACTTTCGGAAATTTTAACGATGGTTACACTGCAAAAATTTACGAAAATCCGATCAAAAATTTTTTTCAACTTTTAATGTAGTTTTTAATACGGAAATTATCCAGAAGATTGGTGTAAAACTTTTCAAAATCGGCCAAAAGATCGCCAACTTAGAGTCTTTAGAAGATTGGTAAAATCCTTCAAAGGAAGGACAACTGACATTTCGGAAATTTTAACGATGGTTACCTGCAAAAATTTACGAAAATCCGGTAAAAAATTTTTTTCAACTTTTAATGTAGTTTTTTAATACGGAAATTATCAGAAAATTGGTGTAAAACTTTTCAAAATCAGCCAAAAAGATGGCCAACTGAGAGTCGTTAGAAGATTGGTAAAATCCTTCAAAGGAAGGACAACTTTCGGAAATTTTACACTGCAAAAATTTACGAAAATCCGGTAAAAAATTTTTTTTTCAACTTTTAATGTAGTTTTTAATACGGAAATTATCAGAAGATTGGTGTAAAACTTTTTCAAAATCGGCCAAAGATCGCCAACTTAGAGTCTTTAGAAGATTGGTAAAATCCTTCAAAGGAAGGACAACTGACATTTCGGAAATTTTAACGATGGTTACACTGCAAAAATTTACGAAAATCCGGTAAAAATTTTTTTCAACTTTTAATGTAGTTTTTAATACGGAAATTATCCAGAAGATTGGTGTAAAACTTTTCAAAATCGGCCAAAAGATCGCCAACTGAGAGTCTTTAGAAGATCAGGAAAATCCTTCAAAGGAAGGACAACTGACATTTCGGAAATTTTAACGATGGTTACACTGCAAAAATTTACGAAAATCCGGTAAAAATTTTTTTCAACTTTTAATGTAGTTTTTAATACGGAAATTATCCAGAAGATTGGTGTAAAACTTTTCAAAATCGGCCAAAAGATGGCCAACTGAGAGTCTTTAGAAGATTGGTAAAATCCTTCAAAGGAAGGACAACTTTCGGAAATTTTAACGATGGTTACACTGCAAAAATTTACGAAAATCCGGTAAAAAATTTTTTTTTCAACTTTTAATGTAGTTTTTTAATACGGAAATTATCCAGAAGATTGGTGTAAAACTTTTCAAAATCGGCCAAAAGATGGCCAACTGAGAGTCTTTAGAAGATTGGTAAAATCCTTCAAAGGAAGGACAACTGACATTTCGGAAATTTTAACGATGGTTACACTGCAAAAATTTACGAAAATCCGGTAAAAAATTTTTTTCAACTTTTAATGTAGTTTTTTAATACGGAAATTATCCAGAAGATTGGTGTAAAACTTTTCAAAATCGGCCAAAAGATGGCCAACTGAGAGTCTTTAGAAGATTGGTAAAATCCTTCAAAGGAAGGACAACTTTCGGAAATTTTAACGATGGTTACAATAAAGAAAAATTTGAAAATCCGATCAAAAATTTTTTTCAACTTTTAATGTAGTTTTTAATACGGAAATTATCCAGAAGATTGGTGTAAAACTTTTCAAAATCGGCCAAAAGATCGCCAACTGAGAGTCTTTAGAAGATTGGTAAAATCCTTCAAAGGAAGGACAACTGACATTTCAAAAAATTGAACTGCAAAAATTTACGAAAATCCGATCAAAAATTTTTTTTTCAACTTTTAATGTAGTTTTTTAATACGGAAATTATCCAGAAGATTGGTGTAAAACTTTTCAAAATCGGCCAAAAGATCGCCAACTGAGAGTCTTTAGAAGATCGGGAAAATCCTTCAAAGGAAGGACAACTGACATTTCGGAAATTTTAACGATGGTTACACTGCAAAAATTTACGAAAATCCGGTAAAAATTTTTTTTTTCAACTTTTAATGTAGTTTTTTAATACGGAAATTATCCAGAAGATTGGTGTAAAACTTTTCAAAATCGGCCAAAAGATGGCCAACTGAGAGTCTTTAGAAGATTGGTAAAATCCTTCAAAGGAAGGACAACTTTCGGAAATTTTAACGATGGTTACACTGCAAAAATTTACGAAAATCCGATCAAAAATTTTTTTCAACTTTTAATGTAGTTTTTTAATACGGAAATTATCCAGAAGATTGGTGTAAAACTTTTTCAAAATCGGCCAAAAGATGGCCAACTGAGAGTCTTTAGAAGATTGGTAAAATCCTTCAAAGGAAGGACAACTGACATTTCGGAAATTTTAACGATGGTTACACTGCAAAAATTTACGAAAATCCGGTAAAAATTTTTTTTTCAACTTTTAATGTAGTTTTTTAATACGGAAATTATCCAGAAGATTGGTGTAAAAACTTTTCAAAATCGGCCAAAAGATGGCCAACTGAGAGTCTTTAGAAGATTGGTAAAATCCTTCAAAGGAAGGACAACTTTCGGAAATTTTAACGATGGTTACACTGCAAAAATTTACGAAAATCCGATCAAAAATTTTTTTTTCAACTTTTAATGTAGTTTTTTAATACGGAAATTATCCAGAAGATTGGTGTAAAACTTTTCAAAATCGGCCAAAAGATCGCCAACTTAGAGTTTTTAGAAGATTGGTAAAATCCTTTAAAGGAAGGACAACTGACATTTCAAAAAATTGAACTGCAAAAATTTACGAAAATCCGATCAAAAATTTTTTTTTCAACTTTTAATGTAGTTTTTTAATACGGAAATTATCCAGAAGATTGGTGTAAAACTTTTCAAAATCGGCCAAAAGATCGCCAACTGAGAGTCTTTAGAAGATCGGGAAAATCCTTCAAAGGAAGGACAACTGACATTTCGGAAATTTTAACGATGGTTACACTGCAAAATTTTACGAAAATCCGGTAAAAATTTTTTTTCAACTTTTAATGTAGTTTTTTAATACGGAAATTATCCAGAAGATTGGTGTAAAACTTTTCAAAATCGGCCAAAAGATGGCCAACTGAGAGTCTTTAGAAGATTGGTAAAATCCTTCAAAGGAAGGACAACTTTCGGAAATTTTAACGATGGTTACACTGCAAAAATTTACGAAAATCCGATCAAAAATTTTTTTTTCAACTTTTAATGTAGTTTTTTAATACGGAAATTATCCAGAAGATTGGTGTAAAACTTTTTCAAAATCGGCCAAAAGATCGCCAACTTAGAGTCTTTAGAAGATTGGTAAAATCCTTCAAAGGAAGGACAACTGACATTTCGGAAATTTTAACGATGGTTACACTGCAAAAATTTACGAAAATCCGGTAAAAAATTTTTTTTTCAACTTTTAATGTAGTTTTTTAATACGGAAATTATCCAGAAAATTGGTGTAAAACTTTTCAAAATCGGCCAAAAGATGGCCAACTGAGAGTCTTTAGAAGATTGGTAAAATCCTTC
This sequence comes from Drosophila sturtevanti, assembly GCA_018150375.1. Taxonomy (NCBI): domain Eukaryota; kingdom Metazoa; phylum Arthropoda; class Insecta; order Diptera; family Drosophilidae; genus Drosophila; species Drosophila sturtevanti. The sequence continues at coordinate 8,850 of JAECWJ010000267.1, read as the reverse complement.
AAAGGAAGGACAACTTTCGGAAATTTTAACGATGGTTACACTGCAAAAATTTACGAAAATCCGATAAAAAATTTTTTTCAACTTTTAATGTAGTTTTTAATACGGAAATTATCCAGAAGATTGGTGTAAAACTTTTCAAAATCGGCCAAAAAGATGGCCAACTGAAGTCTTTAGAAGATTGGTAAAATCCTTCAAGGAAGGACAACTTTCGGAAGTTTTAACGATGGTTACAGCAAAAATTTACGAAAATCCGGTAAAATTTTTTTCAACTTTTTAATGGAATTTATCCAGAACAATTGTAACAAAACTTTTCAAAACAAAAGATGGCCAACTGAAGTCTTTAGAAGAGTGGTAAAATCCTTCAAAGGAAGGACAACTGACATTTCGGAAATTTTAACGATGGTTACACTCAAAAATTTTAAAAATAAAAAATAAAAATTTTTTCAACTTTTAATGTAGTTTTTAATACGGAAATTATCCAGAAATTGGTGTAAAACTTTTCAAAATCGGCCAAAAGATGGCCAACTGAGAGTCTTTAGAAGATTGGGAAAATCCTTCAAAGGAAGGACAACTGACATTTCGGAAATTTTAACGATGGTGACACTGCAAAAAATTTACGAAAATCCGGTAAAAAATTTTTTTCAACTTTTAATGTAGTTTTTTAATACGGAAATTATCCAGAAGATTGGTGTAAAACTTTTCAAAATCGGCCAAAAGATGGCCAACTGAGAGTCTTTAGAAGATTGGTAAAATCCTTCAAAGGAAGGACAACTTTCGGAAATTTTAACGATGGTTACACTGCAAAAATTTACGAAAATCCGATCAAAAATTTTTTTCAACTTTTTAATGTAGTTTTTTTAATACGAAATTATCAGAAGATTGGTGTAAAACTTTTCAAAATCGGCAAAAGATGGCCAACTGAGAGTCTTTAGAAGATTGGTAAAATCCTTCAAAGGAAGGACAACTGACATTTCGGAAATTTTAACGATGGTTACACTGCAAAAATTTACGAAAATCCGTAAAAAATTTTTTTTCAACTTTTAATGTAGTTTTTTAATACGGAAATTATCAGAAAATTGGTGTAAAACTTTTCAAAATCGGCCAAAAGATGGCCAACTGAGAGTCTTTAGAAGATTGGTAAAATCCTTCAAAGGAAGGACAACTTTCGAAATTTTAACGATGGTTACACTGCAAAAATTTACGAAAATCCGGTAAAAAATTTTTTTTCAACTTTTAATGTAGTTTTTAATACGGAAATTATCCAGAAAATTGGTGTAAAACTTTTCAAAATCGGCAAAAGATGGCCAACTGAGAGTCTTTAGAAGATTGGTAAAATCCTTCAAAGGAAGGACAACTTTCGGAAATTTTAACGATGGTTACACTGCAAAAATTTACGAAAATCCGGTAAAAAATTTTTTTTTCAACTTTTAATGTAGTTTTTTAATACGGAAATTATCCAGAAGATTGGTGTAAAACTTTTCAAAATCGGCCAAAAGATGGCCAACTGAGAGTCTTTAGAAGATTGGTAAAATCCTTCAAAGGAAGGACAACTGACATTTCGGAAATTTTAACGATGGTTACATGCAAAAAATTTACGAAAATCCGGTAAAAAATTTTTTTCAACTTTTAATGTAGTTTTTTAATACGGAAATTATCCAGAAAATTGGTGTAAAACTTTTCAAAATCGGCCAAAAGATGGCCAACTGAGAGTCTTTAGAAGATTGGTAAAATCCTTCCAAAGGAAGGACAACTGACATTTCGGAAATTTTAACGATGGTGACACTGCAAAAATTTACGAAAATCCGGTAAAAAATTTTTTTTCAACTTTTAATGTAGTTTTTTAATACGGAAATTATCCAGAAGATTGGTGTAAAACTTTTTCAAAATCGGCCAAAAGATGGCCAACTGAGAGTCTTTAGAAGATTGGTAAAATCCTTCAAAGGAAGGACAACTTTCGGAAATTTTAACGATGGTTACACTGCAAAAATTTACGAAAATCCGATCAAAAATATTTTTTCAACTTTTAATGTAGTTTTTTAATACGGAAATTATCCAGAAGATTGGTGTAAAACTTTTCAAAATCGGCCAAAAGATCGCCAACATAGAGGTCTTTAGAAGATTGGTAAAATCCTTCAAAGGAAGGACAACTGACATTTCGGAAATTTTAACGATGGTTACACTGCAAAAATTTACGAAAATCCGGTAAAAATTTTTTTCAACTTTTAATGTAGTTTTTAATACGGAAATTATCCAGAAAATTGGTGTAAAACTTTTCAAAATCGGCCAAAAGATGGCCAACTGAGAGTCTTTAGAAGATTGGTAAAATCCTTCAAAGGAAGGACATTTTCGGAAATTTTACACTGCAAAAATTTACGAAAATCCGGTAAAAATTTTTTTCAACTTTTAATGTAGTTTTTAATACGGAAATTATCCAGAAAATTGGTGTAAAACTTTTCAAAATCGGCCAAAAGATGGCCAACTGAGAGTCTTTAGAAGATTGGTAAAATCCTTCAAAGGAAGGACAACTTTCGGAAATTTTACACTGCAAAAATTTACGAAAATCCGGTAAAAAATTTTTTTTTCAACTTTTAATGTAGTTTTTTAATACGGAAATTATCCAGAAGATTGGTGTAAAACTTTTCAAAATCGGCCAAAAGATGGCCAACTGAGAGTCTTTAGAAGATTGGTAAAATCCTTCAAAGGAAGGACAACTTTCGGAAATTTTAACGATGGTTACACTGCAAAAATTTACGAAAATCCGGTAAAAAATTTTTTTCAACTTTTAATGTAGTTTTTAATACGGAAATTATCCAGAAAATTGGTGTAAAACTTTTCAAAATCGGCCAAAAGATGGCCAACTGAGAGTCTTTAGAAGACTGGTAAAATCCTTCAAAGGGAAGGACAACTGACATTTCGGAAATTTTAACGATGGTTACACTGCAAAAATTTACGAAAATCCGGTAAAAATTTTTTTCAACTTTTAATGTAGTTTTTTAATACGGAAATTATCAGAAAGATTGGTGTAAAACATTTCAAAATCGGCCAAAAGATGGCCAACTGAGAGTCTTTAGAAGATTGGTAAAATCCTTCAAAGGAAGGACAACTTTTCAGAAATTTTAACGATGGTTACACTGCAAAAAATTTCGAAAATCCGGTAAAAAATTTTTTCAACTTTTAATGTAGTTTTTAATACGGAAATTATCCAGAAGATTGGTGTAAAACTTTTCAAAATCGGCAAAAAAATGGCCAACTGAGAGTCTTTAGAAGATTGGTAAAATCCTTCAAAGGAAGGACAACTTTCGGAAATTTTACACTGCAAAAATTTACGAAAATCCGGTAAAAAATTTTTTTCAACTTTTAATGTAGTTTTTTTAATACGGAAATTATCAGAGAAGATTGGTGTAAAACTTTTCAAAATCGGCCAAAAGATGGCCAACTGAGAGTCTTTAGAAGATTGGTAAAATCCTTCAAAGGAAGGACAACTTTCGGAAATTTTAACGATGGTTACACTGCAAAAATTTACGAAAATCCGGTAAAAAATTTTTTTTCAACTTTTAATGTAGTTTTTAATACGAAATTATCAGAAGATTGGTGTAAAACTTTTCAAAATCAGCCAAAAGATGGCCAACTGAGAGTCTTTAGAAGATTGGTAAAATCCTTCAAAGGAAGGACAACTGACATTTCGGAAATTTTAACGATGGTTACACTGCAAAAATTTACGAAAATCCGGTAAAAATTTTTTTCAACTTTTAATGTAGTTTTTAATACGGAAATTATCAGAAGATTGGTGTAAAACATTTCAAAATCGGCCAAAAGATGGCCAACTGAGAGTCTTTAGAAGATTGGTAAAATCCTTCAAAGGAAGGACAACTTTCGGAAATTTTAACGATGGTTACACTGCAAAATGTACGAAAATCCGGGTAAAAAATTTTTTTTTCAACTTTTAATGTAGTTTTTAATACGGAAATTATCAGAAGATTGGTGTAAAACTTTTCAAAATCGGCCAAAAGATGGCCAACTGAGAGTCTTTAGAAGATTGGTAAAATCCTTCAAAGGGAAGGACAACTTTCGGAAATTTTTACACTGCAAAATTTACGAAAATCCGTAAAAAATTTTTTTCAACTTTTAATGTAGTTTTTTAATACGGAAATTATCCAGAAGATTGGTGTAAAACTTTTCAAAATCGGCCAAAAGATGGCAACTGAGAGTCTTTAGAAGATTGGTAAAATCCTTCAAAGGGAAGGACAACTTTCGGAAATTTTAACGATGGTTACACTGCAAAAATTTACGAAAATCCGGTAAAAATTTTTTTCAACTTCTTAATGTAGTTTTTAATACGGAAATTATCCAGAAAATTGGTGTAAAACTTTTCAAAATCAGCCAAAGAAGTGGCCAACTGAGAGTCTTTAGAAGATTGGTAAAATCCTCCAAAGGAAGGACAACTTTCGGAAATTTTAACGATGGTTACACTGCAAAAATTTGCGAAATCCGGTAAAAATTTTTTTCAACTTTTGAATGTAGTTTTTAATGCGGAGATTATCCAGAAAATTGGTGTAAAACTTTTCAAAATCGGCCAAAAGATGGCCAACTGAGAGTCTTTAGAAGATTGGTAAAATCCTTCAAAGGAAGGACAACTTTCGGAAATTTTAACGATGGTTACACTTCCAAAATTTACGAAAATCAGTAAAAATTTTTTCAACTTTTAATGTAGGTTTTTAATACGAAATTATCAGAAGATTGGTGGAAAACTTTTCAAAATCAGCCAAAAGGATGGCCAACTGAGAGTCTTTAGAAGATTGGTAAAATCCTTCAAAGGAAGGACAACTTTCGGAAATTTTAACGATGGTTAACGATGGCCAACTGAGAGTCTTTGAAGATTGGTAAAATCCTTCAAAGGAAGGACAACTTTCGGAAATTTTGAAAAATTGGTCAAAAATTTTTTCAACTTTTAATGTAGTTTTTTAATACGGAAATTATCCAGAAGATTGGTGTAAAACTTTTACAAATCAAAGTGGCAAAACTGAGAGTCTATAGAAGATTGGTAAAATCCTTCAAAGGAAGGACAAGAAAATACTTGCGCATTGCTAAGAAATACTTGCGCACTCAGCCTCAACTTCATTGACTAATGAATTAACAATTCTCCAGTATCTTTATCCTCTCTTTTTTATTTAGCATTAAGGATAACCGTTATTGGTCAACCAGCAATCTCGTCTCCCTGCTTCTGTGTGCGAATGCCTTTGATCTGATGTCCTGATCAATGTGAGTTTTGATTGCATATGTTGTTGAATTTATACTAATCGTGTTTATCTTGCAGAGAACCATTCTTTCCCCAGGATAGCAATAGATGATGACAAGGACTACCAGGCTCCCAGAATATCAGGAAGATAATGGAAAAGCAAATACATTCCATCCATCTAATCAGCTGATTACTTCTATATAATAATACAACATATGCTAAGTTTAATAAACATAACAATTATGTAAAATGTACAATCAAGTTTTGAAAGCATAAACGAAATTCAAAATAAAAATCCTTACAAAAAATCCTCCTCGTTTTTGTTAATTAAAATTACACCCATTGCGATTTTTCGCTATTGAAATTTTAGCAAATTAAATCGCCAATCTGAGGATTTAACCCAAAATTTAAAATTATTTTGTTTTGAAAAAAAATTTAAGGAAATCAACCTACTAGCTGCATCTGTTCGCCTGGTATTTTGCTATCCCAGAGTTTTTATTAGGCAATAGAAAAGTTCACCCCTCAGACTGCTCAGAAAATGCGCGAAAAACCTGAATATCTTAGTATATCTCAGCATCTTGCAGGACTATCGTAATGTCCTTTGGCCAGAAGATAGTCCTCTTTAATTAGATTCATTTGACCCCAGTTTCGTCCTGATCCTTCAAAGGATTCCCGAGATATAAGCATTTTTGTACAGAGCAAAGCCGCTAGAATGATATTCAAGGATCTTGTTATGCCATCCTACGCTAATTAACAAGGACTACATTTGGGCCAAAGGACATCCTGCTAGTCCTAGAGATATAAGCCTTTGCCGAGATATAAGCCTTTTTCTGATTCTTATGAAATTTTGATGGCTAACCCCTTACAAAAACTGAAGAAAATTTTTTTTAAAATCTTGAAAAATCCTTGAATGCAGATCAAAAGTCCTGCTCCGGGAGGTTAAAAAAATTATATCCGGGACAAAAAGAATAATTTCCTTCCGAGTTATGACCCAGGAAAGTTTATTGTTTTAGGTTTTTTGGCTCTAATTCATGCATTTGCTGCCGCAGGACGAAAGGACGAAAGTAGCTAGACTCGTTCAGGCAATTCATATCGAATGCTATTATAAAATATAGGTGTAATTTAGAAATGCAGCACTTGTATATTTCTTGTATGTTTGACACAGTGATAGCTGCAGGACTTTATGGTTGATGCTGAGTTGGTTGGTGAGCTTCTTTTAGTCGGGAGGACAATTTAGGATTTGAGTTTCATTTGTCGAGCCGTAATAGCCAGGATTAATTAAGTAATCAAGACTACTGGGCTTCTTATTGTAGTATCTAGGGTATGGCAAAACAGTATTTAACTAAAGTACTTACAATGACTTTTCAATAAATTAAAAATTAAAGATTTACTTCACTGTGACAGTTATTTAATATGATTTATTTATGCTTCAATGTCGCTCTGCTTCTATCTGGCTTTCCGTCTCACTTTAATAATTAATGTTATTGCACAAATGTTTGGATTAAATTCAAATGGCAAATGTCAACAAAAATATAAAGTTTTAGTCATCATTTAACTGAAATGTTTTTCATCATTTTGGCCAAATATACGCACTGTTAATTTGAGGGGGAATGTGGCAAAAGTATGGAATGTTGCCTGAAGATTGGTGTAAAACTTTTCAAAGTCGGCCAAAAGATGGCCAACTGAGAGTCTATAGAAGATTGGTAAAATCCTTCAAAGGAAGGACAACTGACATTTCGGAAATTTTAACGAAAAATTTACGAAAATCCGGTCAAAAAATTTTTTTTCAACTTTTAATTTAGTTTTTTAATACGGAAATTATCCAGAAGATTGGTGTAAAACTTTTCAAAATCGGCCAAAAGATGGCCAACTGAGAGTCTATAGAAGATTGGTAAAATCCTTCCAATGAAGGACAACTGACATTTCGGAAATTTTAACGATGGTTACACTGCAAAAAATTTACGAAAATCTGGTCAAAAATTTTTTTTTTAACTTTTAATTTAGTTTTTAATACGGAAATTCAGAAGATTGGTGTAAAACTTTTCACAATCGGTCAAAAGATGGCCAACTGAGAGTCTATAGAAGATTGGTAAAATCCTTCAAAGGAAGGACAACTTACATTTCGGAAATTGACCGGATTTTCGTAAATTTGTGCAGTGTTATGTTATGAAATGTCAGTTCTATAGGCTCTAAGTTTGCCATGTATTGGTTGTTCAAGTTCAAAAACTGTTTTGAACAAAACAAATTTTGACGGGTATAAAAACAAATAGAATATGCCAAGTTAAGAGAGATTAAGGTCGACCGACCACATCATAATATGTATACAAACATATGTATATGGTAAATTTTATATACTTTATTATGACCCCTCTTAATGACTACTACCATGATCTGTTTAGATCCATTTCACAAGCAAGTTGTAAGGCCTTTTAGAATCAATTGTACGGCAGCAATAAATGGCATTAGAAATGATCTTTACTGACGATCACAGTCATGAAGATGCGGCTGCCATCAGTAGAAACAATTCAGAGACTTATACCTGAAATATGTATTTGATGAGGTTGACAATCGATCAATGGATCTTTAGACTGAAGCAAACATATAAAAGTCAGCTTGCACGTGGCCAAGTCATCAATTCGGAAGGCGATCGTTGTCGGATAAGTATCAATAACAATTTGTTGATGGCTGATGGGTGAGACGGAAAAGAAACAGAGTAGACAGAGTGGTAAATTCAGAGGGAGAAGGGGTTAATAGACCGATCTAGTTTTAGGGCAACGGAAGTTAAACCATTAAATAACCAAAGACCCATTAAAGACCCAAACATAAACATTAACCATTATGATATAGAATGCAAATTTCAAATGTTGATCATTTCCATAAAACATTTTCCACATTTATAAAAATGAACCGCAATAATTTTGTGTAAATAATTCAAATACTGGTAGTCAGGTGCTGACTTTTATGACCCCCTATGTTTATATATATATATATATATATATATATAAATATGTGTGTGACTTGGCTTTCATTTTCAACAATTTAATTAAATATGATAGTATTGTTGTTGGTTGTTGTTGTCAGTTATAAGTTCTTGCCAGTAAAGCAAGTTTATTCACTTTCAACTTTCGTTTTAACACATTATTTAGAACCTGTACGCATAAAAATGAGAATATTAAAGTAGGTTGGCAACAACAACAACAACAACAACTATGTATAAAATACCAACCCTCAGTGGATGTCAGTGACCTAAGATGTCTAGGAAAAAATACACGCAAAATACATAAACTGAAAGTTTTCATTTAGATTTGAACCTTTTGTTTGAAACCTTCAAGTTATGCAATGACAGAAATCTGTTGTGAGAAAATCGAAAAAAAATATTAAATCTTCTAATATTAGATCAGTCTGATGGAGAAAGTTATTCATCCAAGTATCAATAGTCTGTTAAAACTCTCTAACCAATTGCATTCATATTCAAATCAATACACATAGTGTTTTTTTGTTTTAGTTGGTTGTTAGTCTATTACCTTTGTTGCAGAGTTAAAGTCTCACTCTCACTTTTTGCTTGTTCTGAGTCAGATCTCCTAGTATATATGTATATACCTGCATTGATCTGG
>JAECWJ010000265.1:0-18338 GCA_018150375.1 Drosophila sturtevanti | reverse complement strand
ACAATTGTAAATCTACAATTTAAAGAAATATTCAAAAATAAAAATACTATGTTAGGATTAAGAACAGATTGTAAGAAGTATAAAAATGTCAAAATTTGTAAACAAAAAAATGTAGTAGATTTAAGATATAATGATTGTATTCCCAGACTTTTATTAGGCAAAAATTCGGTATGCGATTACAGCAATGCAGACCACATCGAGAGCGTCGAAGAAATTCAAGAAGACACCATTCTGCTAAACAACTTTCAAGGCAGAATAAAATTTGAAAACATTGATGAAATTGTATGCGGCACACTGTTAATAAAATACCACAATTGTTCAGTCATGATTAACGACCGAGTCTTTTCCAACATAGAAAAAACAAATGTAAATCCCGGCACACCAATAATACAGATATCAGCATCAGAGGCTAAACGCTTACGAGTTCTTAGTCTAAAGACACTAGACAACCTACAAATCAACAATACCAAACACCTGAATTTCCTACAAACACATTCATCAACAAACAGCATCGGCTTACTGGGGCTGTCCATTGGTTTCATAATAATAATTGTGTTTATCTCAAAAGGCGAACTAACAAAAAAGAAGTAATTCTACAAATCACTCCCGAGATTCCGACAATCGAAGTAAATAGCAAAAGAAACTACAATCATCCCTGAACACAAACCAAACCTACAATTTATCAACATGCCATTCGTCTAACAATTGTGGACAATTGTCCATCTAAGGGTGGAAGAGTTAATAACATACAAATCAATGACCCGCTGCAACGTGCCAGGCCCAAAGTGCTGACCTAAGGTCTGCAATGCATCCGCTCAAGCTCAAAACAATTCTCAAGAAAGTTCCGAAACAACACGCGCATCCGCCGACGCTGCTGACACTGCTGCCGCCGTTTGCTTATTTAAACTTTCAAATTTGTAATAATTTTCAGTTTCAATTTTATAATTAAATAAATAAGTCGCATCGCTGCGATATAATAAAACCAACTAACAACTTGTTTTTTAACTTGTATGCATACATAAAAGCGTATATAAACGTATTTAATTGGCTGCATATACATACATATGATGCTGATGGCGGTTGATTATAAATTTTATTGATTTATGTCGGTGTTTATTATCCGATCTCAATCAAACTTACTGGAATGATGTAAAAGTTGAATTGTCATCTGTATGACAAATTTGGTTGAGATATCTTAAAAAAATTTGTCTCACAAGAACTGTTTTGACCGAGGGATAGTTATGCGCAATTTGCGCGAAGCAATTCGCCAGAAACGCACGAATTTGTGGAAAAACAAAATTTGGCTTTTGCACCACGATAACGCCCCTGCTCACACATCGCTGCCACCATATTCCCCAGAACTGGCCCCCTGTTACTTTTTCGTAGGCACAAGTGTATAATATCCCAGGGGATTACTTTGAAGGGGACAAAATATGTATTCACGAATAAATAAATGATTTATGAAAATACATACACAAAATTCATGATACTTTTTGAACACACCTCCTACATACATACATACATACATATAGATTCTTCTTACTTTATTTTAAGATAATGAATGGGACTTATACATCCAAAAAATAAAAAACATTCCATTTTGTAACTGCTTTACTAAGTGAGAGCAAGAAAAAATCGAATAATCGGTTTAATGTATTTTTTTAATTTTCTTTTCTTGTGACAGAAACTGTTCAAAATATTTTGGCTCCAAATAAAGCTCAAATGACTGTCGAAATAAGACAGTTAGTTGTCAAATTACACTAACATAGATGGAGTTAGTGGAAAAAGGAGAGTGCAGTTCACGATATCATAGAAAGATTTCGTGATAAGGGCGGCAGGCTGGTAAATAAAAGTAGAAAAGGCCACGGAAAGATATTGATTGCCGAAGAAGAGCGAGCAATTTTAAAACAAGTTCAAAACAATCCCTTTTAATCTTCAGAAGAACTTAAAGTTCTTATAAAAGATCGTACAGGTAAAGATGTGTGCCTTAACATATTACGCAACACTTCACAAAATTATGATTACAATATGCGAGTTGTCCGAAAAAAGTCCTATGAACAAAAATATAGGGTAAAATTTGCAAAAAAAAATCATATTAAATTTCGAATTAACTGCTATTACACATTCCTTTCCTTATGGTATTTTTTTACTGATAAAAGTCAATTTAATTTGAATGGGGGTTTGGGGATGCATGTCGAGTGTGGGAGTTATGAATTTACATTATATTAATGGAATAATGGATAAATTTGGATACCGAAATATTTAAAAAACAATGTCAAGCAAAGTGCGAAGAAATTGGATGTTTTGGGAGATTTTGCCTTCTACCAAGACAATGGCCCAAAGCACGCTTCAAGTGTAGCAAAGCTTTGGCGAATTCATAACTGTCCCAAACTCATTCAAACGCCTGCGCAAAGCCGAATTGGCTAGAGACAATAAAAATAAGTGTAATACAGTAGATCAACTAACAGGCATTACAATGGTAGCAGAATGACACTTAGTAGTATGTCGTAACTTGGTAAAGTCCATATCACAACGCTTGCAATCTGTTTTAGAAACCAAATACGCAACCCAATTTTAATTTTTACACATTTCTTCCTATTCGTTCAAATTTTTCTCTGTCCGATTATTCGTTGAACTCTACAATCTTTTTCTTAAAGAAGCAGTTATAAAATGGAATGCTGCTGTTGTTTTTGATTTTTTTAGGATCAAAGCTTTCTTCTAGATATAAAAAGAAATAGTTAAAGAAGACAATAACACAACCATAAAAACAGAATCAGGAAGAATAGTACACAAAAGTAATATTAAAAACGATTTTTCTCAACAGGATACTGGGATTAATCCCGATACAGGCGCGAGTGGAAATGACTAACTATACGAATAGTCACATACTTACTCTTAATACTGGATTAGGAAAAATCTCCACCTCCTCAACTAGAATAATCCATCTCATAGACTTAATACAAATTAAAAATGCGTTACACAATCTTGAAAAACACATAGATACAGAATTAAGATCCTCGGATCTATATCACACTTTACATTTTGAAATAGAACAGTCAAAATCTATATTTCATTCGTTATTGTATCAAAATAAAACTAGACAGACAAGATCAATAAATGTTCTAGGCACAGCCTGGAAATTTGTGGCAGGCTCTCCTGACCATGATGACCTAGTAGCTATAGAAAGTAATTTAAATAACCTTATCCAAAATAATAACAAACAAACAATCATCAACACACAATTTCAAGAACGCATAAACAATCTAACACAAATTAACAACGTACTAACCAACGCCATTCAAAAAATATTCTTTCCCTACTAACAATATAGACAACAATATTCAAACACAAACACGTCTCATTAAAGAAGAAATAATTAACATAAAATACGCCATACAATGGGCAAAATTGAATATTATAAATACCATACTAGTAAGTGAAAACGATTCTAAAGTAATACAAAATCAAATAAATAAAGCGGAAATAAATTTTTCAGTAGATGAAATGTTAGATTTTGCAGACATATCCATTTTACATAATGACACCATAATTCTTTACATCATTAAAATACCCAATATTGAAAAAGAAAGATACGATAATCTTCTCATTAGACCCATAATTAGAGAAAACACAATTGTAAATCTACAATTTAAAGAAATATTCAAAAATAAAAATACTATGTTAGGATTAAGAACAGATTGTAAGAAGTATAAAAATGTCAAAATTTGTAAACAAAAAAATGTAGTAGATTTAAGATATAATGATTGTATTCCCAGACTTTTATTAGGCAAAAATTCGGTATGCGATTACAGCAATGCAGACCACATCGAGAGCGTCGAAGAAATTCAAGAAGACACCATTCTGCTAAACAACTTTCAAGGCAGAATAAAATTTGAAAACATTGATGAAATTGTATGCGGCACACTGTTAATAAAATACCACAATTGTTCAGTCATGATTAACGACCGAGTCTTTTCCAACATAGAAAAAACAAATGTAAATCCCGGCACACCAATAATACAGATATCAGCATCAGAGGCTAAACGCTTACGAGTTCTTAGTCTAAAGACACTAGACAACCTACAAATCAACAATACCAAACACCTGAATTTCCTACAAACACATTCATCAACAAACAGCATCGGCTTACTGGGGCTGTCCATTGGTTTCATAATAATAATTGTGTTTATCTCAAAAGGGCGAACTAACAAAAAAGAAGTAATTCTACAAATCACTCCCGAGATTCCGACAATCGAAGTAAATAGCAAAGAAACTACAATCATCCCTGAACACAAACCAAACCTACAATTTATCAACATGCCATTCGTCTAACAATTGTGGACAATTGTCCATCTAAGGGTGGAAGAGTTAATAACATACAAATCAATGACCCGCTGCAACGTGCCAGGCCCAAAGTGCTGACCTAAGGTCTGCAATGCATCCGCTCAAGCTCAAAACAATTCTCAAGAAAGTTCCGAAACAACACGCGCATCCGCCGACGCTGCTGACACTGCTGCCGCCGTTTGCTTATTTAAACTTTCAAATTTGTAATAATTTTCAGTTTCAATTTTATAATTAAATAAATAAGTCGCATCGCTGCGATATAATAAAACCAACTAACAACTTGTTTTTTAACTTGTATGCATACATAAAAGCGTATATAAACGTATTTAATTGGCTGCATATACATACATATGATGCTGATGGCGGTTGATTATAAATTTTATTGATTTATGTCGGTGTTTATTATCCGATCTCAATCAAACTTACTGGAATGATGTAAAAGTTGAATTGTCATCTGTATGACAAATTTGGTTGAGATATCTTAAAAAAATTTGTCTCACAAGAACTGTTTTGACCGAGGGATAGTTATGCGCAATTTGCGCGAAGCAATTCGCCAGAAACGCACGAATTTGTGGAAAAACAAAATTTGGCTTTTGCACCACGATAACGCCCCCTGCTCACACATCGCTGCCACCATATTCCCCAGAACTGGCCCCCTGTTACTTTTTCGTAGGCACAAGTGTATAATATCCCAGGGGGATTACTTTGAAGGGGACAAAATATGTATTCACGAATAAATAAATGATTTATGAAAATACATACACAAAATTCATGATACTTTTTGAACACACCTCCTACATACATACATACATACATATAGATTCTTCTTACTTTATTTTAAGATAATGAATGGGACTTATACATCCAAAAAATAAAAAACATTCCATTTTGTAACTGCTTTACTAAGTGAGAGCAAGAAAAAATCGAATAATCGGTTTAATGTATTTTTTAATTTTCTTTTCTTGTGACAGAAACTGTTCAAAATATTTTGGCTCCAAATAAAGCTCAAATGACTGTCGAAATAAGACAGTTAGTTGTCAAATTACACTAACATAGATGGAGTTAGTGGAAAAAGGAGAGTGCAGTTCACGATATCATAGAAAGATTTCGTGATAAGGGCGGCAGGCTGGTAAATAAAAGTAGAAAAGGCCACGGAAAGATATTGATTGCCGAAGAAGAGCGAGCAATTTTAAAACAAGTTCAAAACAATCCCTTTTAATCTTCAGAAGAACTTAAAGTTCTTATAAAAGATCGTACAGGTAAAGATGTGTGCCTTAACATATTACGCAACACTTCACAAAATTATGATTACAATATGCGAGTTGTCCGAAAAAGTCCTATGAACAAAAATATAGGGTAAAATTTGCAAAAAAAAATCATATTAAATTTCGAATTAACTGCTATTACACATTCCTTTCCTTATGGTATTTTTTACTGATAAAAGTCAATTTAATTTGAATGGGGGTTTGGGGATGCATGTCGAGTGTGGGAGTTATGAATTTACATTATATTAATGGAATAATGGATAAATTTGGATACCGAAATATTTAAAAAACAATGTCAAGCAAAGTGCGAAGAAATTGGATGTTTTGGGAGATTTTGCCTTCTACCAAGACAATGGCCCAAAGCACGCTTCAAGTGTAGCAAAGCTTTGGCGAATTCATAACTGTCCCAAACTCATTCAAACGCCTGCGCAAAGCCGAATTGGCTAGAGACAATAAAAATAAGTGTAATACAGTAGATCAACTAACAGGCATTACAATGGTAGCAGAATGACACTTAGTAGTATGTCGTAACTTGGTAAAGTCCATATCACAACGCTTGCAATCTGTTTTAGAAACCAAATACGCAACCCAATTTTAATTTTTACACATTTCTTCCTATTCGTTCAAATTTTTCTCTGTCCGATTATTCGTTGAACTCTACAATCTTTTTCTTAAAGAAGCAGTTATAAAATGGAATGCTGCTGTTGTTTTTGATTTTTTTAGGATCAAAGCTTTCTTCTAGATATAAAAAAGAAATAGTTAAAGAAGACAATAACACAACCATAAAAACAGAATCAGGAAGAATAGTACACAAAAGTAATATTAAAAACGATTTTTCTCAACAGGATACTGGGATTAATCCCGATACAGGCGCGAGTGGAAATGACTAACTATACGAATAGTCACATACTTACTCTTAATACTGGATTAGGAAAAATCTCCACCTCCTCAACTAGAATAATCCATCTCATAGACTTAATACAAATTAAAAATGCGTTACACAATCTTGAAAAACACATAGATACAGAATTAAGATCCTCGGATCTATATCACACTTTACATTTTGAAATAGAACAGTCAAAATCTATATTTCATTCGTTATTGTATCAAAATAAAACTAGACAGACAAGATCAATAAATGTTCTAGGCACAGCCTGGAAATTTGTGGCAGGCTCTCCTGACCATGATGACCTAGTAGCTATAGAAAGTAATTTAAATAACCTTATCCAAAATAATAACAAACAAACAATCATCAACACACAATTTCAAGAACGCATAAACAATCTAACACAAATTAACAACGTACTAACCAACGCCATTCAAAAATATTCTTTCCCTACTAACAATATAGACAACAATATTCAAACACAAACACGTCTCATTAAAGAAGAAATAATTAACATAAAATACGCCATACAATGGGCAAAATTGAATATTATAAATACCATACTAGTAAGTGAAAACGATTCTAAAGTAATACAAAATCAAATAAATAAAGCGGAAATAAATTTTTCAGTAGATGAAATGTTAGATTTTGCAGACATATCCATTTTACATAATGACACCATAATTCTTTACATCATTAAAATACCCAATATTGAAAAAGAAAGATACGATAATCTTCTCATTAGACCCATAATTAGAGAAAACACAATTGTAAATCTACAATTTAAAGAAATATTCAAAAATAAAAATACTATGTTAGGATTAAGAACAGATTGTAAGAAGTATAAAAATGTCAAAATTTGTAAACAAAAAAATGTAGTAGATTTAAGATATAATGATTGTATTCCCAGACTTTTATTAGGCAAAAATTCGGTATGCGATTACAGCAATGCAGACCACATCGAGAGCGTCGAAGAAATTCAAGAAGACACCATTCTGCTAAACAACTTTCAAGGCAGAATAAAATTTGAAAACATTGATGAAATTGTATGCGGCACACTGTTAATAAAATACCACAATTGTTCAGTCATGATTAACGACCGAGTCTTTTCCAACATAGAAAAAACAAATGTAAATCCCGGCACACCAATAATACAGATATCAGCATCAGAGGCTAAACGCTTACGAGTTCTTAGTCTAAAGACACTAGACAACCTACAAATCAACAATACCAAACACCTGAATTTCCTACAAACACATTCATCAACAAACAGCATCGGCTTACTGGGGCTGTCCATTGGTTTCATAATAATAATTGTGTTTATCTCAAAAGGGCGAACTAACAAAAAAGAAGTAATTCTACAAATCACTCCCGAGATTCCGACAATCGAAGTAAATAGCAAAGAAACTACAATCATCCCTGAACACAAACCAAACCTACAATTTATCAACATGCCATTCGTCTAACAATTGTGGACAATTGTCCATCTAAGGGTGGAAGAGTTAATAACATACAAATCAATGACCCGCTGCAACGTGCCAGGCCCAAAGTGCTGACCTAAGGTCTGCAATGCATCCGCTCAAGCTCAAAACAATTCTCAAGAAAGTTCCGAAACAACACGCGCATCCGCCGACGCTGCTGACACTGCTGCCGCCGTTTGCTTATTTAAACTTTCAAATTTGTAATAATTTTCAGTTTCAATTTTATAATTAAATAAATAAGTCGCATCGCTGCGATATAATAAAACCAACTAACAACTTGTTTTTTAACTTGTATGCATACATAAAAGCGTATATAAACGTATTTAATTGGCTGCATATACATACATATGATGCTGATGGCGGTTGATTATAAATTTTATTGATTTATGTCGGTGTTTATTATCCGATCTCAATCAAACTTACTGGAATGATGTAAAAGTTGAATTGTCATCTGTATGACAAATTTGGTTGAGATATCTTAAAAAAATTTGTCTCACAAGAACTGTTTTGACCGAGGGATAGTTATGCGCAATTTGCGCGAAGCAATTCGCCAGAAACGCACGAATTTGTGGAAAAACAAAATTTGGCTTTTGCACCACGATAACGCCCCTGCTCACACATCGCTGCCACCATATTCCCCAGAACTGGCCCCCTGTTACTTTTTCGTAGGCACAAGTGTATAATATCCCAGGGGGATTACTTTGAAGGGGACAAAATATGTATTCACGAATAAATAAATGATTTATGAAAATACATACACAAAATTCATGATACTTTTTGAACACACCTCCTACATACATACATACATACATATAGATTCTTCTTACTTTATTTTAAGATAATGAATGGGACTTATACATCCAAAAAATAAAAAACATTCCATTTTGTAACTGCTTTACTAAGTGAGAGCAAGAAAAAATCGAATAATCGGTTTAATGTATTTTTTAATTTTCTTTTCTTGTGACAGAAACTGTTCAAAATATTTTGGCTCCAAATAAAGCTCAAATGACTGTCGAAATAAGACAGTTAGTTGTCAAATTACACTAACATAGATGGAGTTAGTGGAAAAAGGAGAGTGCAGTTCACGATATCATAGAAAGATTTCGTGATAAGGGCGGCAGGCTGGTAAATAAAAGTAGAAAAGGCCACGGAAAGATATTGATTGCCGAAGAAGAGCGAGCAATTTTAAAACAAGTTCAAAACAATCCCTTTTAATCTTCAGAAGAACTTAAAGTTCTTATAAAAGATCGTACAGGTAAAGATGTGTGCCTTAACATATTACGCAACACTTCACAAAATTATGATTACAATATGCGAGTTGTCCGAAAAAAGTCCTATGAACAAAAATATAGGGTAAAATTTGCAAAAAAAAATCATATTAAATTTCGAATTAACTGCTATTACACATTCCTTTCCTTATGGTATTTTTTACTGATAAAAGTCAATTTAATTTGAATGGGGGTTTGGGGATGCATGTCGAGTGTGGGAGTTATGAATTTACATTATATTAATGGAATAATGGATAAATTTGGATACCGAAATATTTAAAAAACAATGTCAAGCAAAGTGCGAAGAAATTGGATGTTTTGGGAGATTTTGCCTTCTACCAAGACAATGGCCCAAAGCACGCTTCAAGTGTAGCAAAGCTTTGGCGAATTCATAACTGTCCCAAACTCATTCAAACGCCTGCGCAAAGCCGAATTGGCTAGAGACAATAAAAATAAGTGTAATACAGTAGATCAACTAACAGGCATTACAATGGTAGCAGAATGACACTTAGTAGTATGTCGTAACTTGGTAAAGTCCATATCACAACGCTTGCAATCTGTTTTAGAAACCAAATACGCAACCCAATTTTAATTTTTACACATTTCTTCCTATTCGTTCAAATTTTTCTCTGTCCGATTATTCGTTGAACTCTACAATCTTTTTCTTAAAGAAGCAGTTATAAAATGGAATGCTGCTGTTGTTTTTGATTTTTTTAGGATCAAAGCTTTCTTCTAGATATAAAAAGAAATAGTTAAAGAAGACAATAACACAACCATAAAAACAGAATCAGGAAGAATAGTACACAAAAGTAATATTAAAAACGATTTTTCTCAACAGGATACTGGGATTAATCCCGATACAGGCGCGAGTGGAAATGACTAACTATACGAATAGTCACATACTTACTCTTAATACTGGATTAGGAAAAATCTCCACCTCCTCAACTAGAATAATCCATCTCATAGACTTAATACAAATTAAAAATGCGTTACACAATCTTGAAAAACACATAGATACAGAATTAAGATCCTCGGATCTATATCACACTTTACATTTTGAAATAGAACAGTCAAAATCTATATTTCATTCGTTATTGTATCAAAATAAAACTAGACAGACAAGATCAATAAATGTTCTAGGCACAGCCTGGAAATTTGTGGCAGGCTCTCCTGACCATGATGACCTAGTAGCTATAGAAAGTAATTTAAATAACCTTATCCAAAATAATAACAAACAAACAATCATCAACACACAATTTCAAGAACGCATAAACAATCTAACACAAATTAACAACGTACTAACCAACGCCATTCAAAAATATTCTTTCCCTACTAACAATATAGACAACAATATTCAAACACAAACACGTCTCATTAAAGAAGAAATAATTAACATAAAATACGCCATACAATGGGCAAAATTGAATATTATAAATACCATACTAGTAAGTGAAAACGATTCTAAAGTAATACAAAATCAAATAAATAAAGCGGAAATAAATTTTTCAGTAGATGAAATGTTAGATTTTGCAGACATATCCATTTTACATAATGACACCATAATTCTTTACATCATTAAAATACCCAATATTGAAAAAGAAAGATACGATAATCTTCTCATTAGACCCATAATTAGAGAAAACACAATTGTAAATCTACAATTTAAAGAAATATTCAAAAATAAAAATACTATGTTAGGATTAAGAACAGATTGTAAGAAGTATAAAAATGTCAAAATTTGTAAACAAAAAAATGTAGTAGATTTAAGATATAATGATTGTATTCCCAGACTTTTATTAGGCAAAAATTCGGTATGCGATTACAGCAATGCAGACCACATCGAGAGCGTCGAAGAAATTCAAGAAGACACCATTCTGCTAAACAACTTTCAAGGCAGAATAAAATTTGAAAACATTGATGAAATTGTATGCGGCACACTGTTAATAAAATACCACAATTGTTCAGTCATGATTAACGACCGAGTCTTTTCCAACATAGAAAAAACAAATGTAAATCCCGGCACACCAATAATACAGATATCAGCATCAGAGGCTAAACGCTTACGAGTTCTTAGTCTAAAGACACTAGACAACCTACAAATCAACAATACCAAACACCTGAATTTCCTACAAACACATTCATCAACAAACAGCATCGGCTTACTGGGGCTGTCCATTGGTTTCATAATAATAATTGTGTTTATCTCAAAAGGGCGAACTAACAAAAAAGAAGTAATTCTACAAATCACTCCCGAGATTCCGACAATCGAAGTAAATAGCAAAGAAACTACAATCATCCCTGAACACAAACCAAACCTACAATTTATCAACATGCCATTCGTCTAACAATTGTGGACAATTGTCCATCTAAGGGTGGAAGAGTTAATAACATACAAATCAATGACCCGCTGCAACGTGCCAGGCCCAAAGTGCTGACCTAAGGTCTGCAATGCATCCGCTCAAGCTCAAAACAATTCTCAAGAAAGTTCCGAAACAACACGCGCATCCGCCGACGCTGCTGACACTGCTGCCGCCGTTTGCTTATTTAAACTTTCAAATTTGTAATAATTTTCAGTTTCAATTTTATAATTAAATAAATAAGTCGCATCGCTGCGATATAATAAAACCAACTAACAACTTGTTTTTTAACTTGTATGCATACATAAAAGCGTATATAAACGTATTTAATTGGCTGCATATACATACATATGATGCTGATGGCGGTTGATTATAAATTTTATTGATTTATGTCGGTGTTTATTATCCGATCTCAATCAAACTTACTGGAATGATGTAAAAGTTGAATTGTCATCTGTATGACAAATTTGGTTGAGATATCTTAAAAAAATTTGTCTCACAAGAACTGTTTTGACCGAGGGATAGTTATGCGCAATTTGCGCGAAGCAATTCGCCAGAAACGCACGAATTTGTGGAAAAACAAAATTTGGCTTTTGCACCACGATAACGCCCCTGCTCACACATCGCTGCCACCATATTCCCCAGAACTGGCCCCCTGTTACTTTTTCGTAGGCACAAGTGTATAATATCCCAGGGGGATTACTTTGAAGGGGACAAAATATGTATTCACGAATAAATAAATGATTTATGAAAATACATACACAAAATTCGCGATACTTTTTGAACACACCTCCTACATACATACATACATACATATAGATTCTTCTTACTTTATTTTAAGATAATGAATGGGACTTATACATCCAAAAAATAAAAAACATTCCATTTTGTAACTGCTTTACTAAGTGAGAGCAAGAAAAAATCGAATAATCGGTTTAATGTATTTTTTAATTTTCTTTTCTTGTGACAGAAACTGTTCAAAATATTTTGGCTCCAAATAAAGCTCAAATGACTGTCGAAATAAGACAGTTAGTTGTCAAATTACACTAACATAGATGGAGTTAGTGGAAAAAGGAGAGTGCAGTTCACGATATCATAGAAAGATTTCGTGATAAGGGCGGCAGGCTGGTAAATAAAAGTAGAAAAGGCCACGGAAAGATATTGATTGCCGAAGAAGAGCGAGCAATTTTAAAACAAGTTCAAAACAATCCCTTTTAATCTTCAGAAGAACTTAAAGTTCTTATAAAAGATCGTACAGGTAAAGATGTGTGCCTTAACATATTACGCAACACTTCACAAAATTATGATTACAATATGCGAGTTGTCCGAAAAAAGTCCTATGAACAAAAATATAGGGTAAAATTTGCAAAAAAAAAATCATATTAAATTTCGAATTAACTGCTATTACACATTCCTTTCCTTATGGTATTTTTTACTGATAAAAGTAAATTTAATTTGAATGGGGGTTTGGGGATGCATGTCGAGTGTGGGAGTTATGAATTTACATTATATTAATGGAATAATGGATAAATTTGGATACCGAAATATTTAAAAAACAATGTCAAGCAAAGTGCGAAGAAATTGGATGTTTTGGGAGATTTTGCCTTCTACCAAGACAATGGCCCAAAGCACGCTTCAAGTGTAGCAAAGCTTTGGCGAATTCATAACTGTCCCAAACTCATTCAAACGCCTGCGCAAAGCCGAATTGGCTAGAGACAATAAAAATAAGTGTAATACAGTAGATCAACTAACAGGCATTACAATGGTAGCAGAATGACACTTAGTAGTATGTCGTAACTTGGTAAAGTCCATATCACAACGCTTGCAATCTGTTTTAGAAACCAAATACGCAACCCAATTTTAATTTTTACACATTTCTTCCTATTCGTTCAAATTTTTCTCTGTCCGATTATTCGTTGAACTCTACAATCTTTTTCTTAAAGAAGCAGTTATAAAATGGAATGCTGCTGTTGTTTTTGATTTTTTGGATATTTAAGTCTAGTATCTAAAAATAAAATAAAAAATCCATATGGACACCTCTTTTAAAACTCAAGTTCGAACACTTTTACGATGAGAAAACTAGTGTCCGATTATGCGATGGGGCCACTGTAAATGCCAATGGTGGACCAACAAAATGTTAAAAGTAGAAGAAATATGAAAATGTCGATGAATTTGAAACTAAAATAACAGAGCTTAAAGCCTGTAAACTACAAAGTCTTATGTAAACATTTTTCCCATGAACTTGTGTTTTTGTTTAAATAGCTGTTAAAAGAATTTTGAATTCTCTATTAAGACCCTAAATAATGACAAGCTAACTTTTTTAATTTTCATATGTGCTGTATATGACTGTTTTTCCTTGAATGCGCCATTAAAACGAAAGTGTTTGAATATTATACAGGTAATCAGCGAAGTTCGCACTGAAATCATAGTCAAATGACAAGATTTACCAAGAAAAATGTGATCAATCTCAAGAGTTGAAATCGAGATCATCAGAGGTTCTACTGGTGAGCAAAGTTTCTCTATTTTCCTTACTATTAGAATGTCTTTTTTAAATCTGAGGCACTTAAATCAACTTCTACATGTTGTATCAACATATGTAATTATTACCTTATTGCAGTTGATGGTACACCTTCATCATCCGATTCCAAACGAATTTTCTTCATTGCCACAATTTGCCCTGTTATTCGATTTCGTCCTTTATAAACGACACCGTAGGTCCCCTCTCCAATCTTTTCTATTTTTTCGAAATCTTCCATGTCTACAACAATTTGATATCTCTTGTTAAAAAAAACCGCGTTTATTTCATTCGCATTCATGAGTAACAACATCAAAGTAACCAGACTACTTCAATTATTTACATCGTGCCGCACCAATTTAATAACAATTTATACAAGAATTGAAACATAGGAAAGAAGAATATGCGGAACAATTTTCAAAATAACTGAAAAGATCGTGACGAACTGCTGGCTGCCGTTGAAACGTTGGAAACAGGAACATTTACAATTTTTTTCTTGACCTTATGATTTTAGAGATTTGGCAAACAGAAAATGTTTAATTTGCGTCTGGCACTTTCGAACACGGTGGGAATCATAAATTTACACATTATAATCTATCCATAACTTTGCAGAGATTACCTGCATAAGCCAGTATGCCAGTTCATGCACCATTTATTAATTAATATCCTCACAAAATTTGAAGAATATCTGCTGTATCTTCTTTAAGAAAATTAATTATCTGTGAACCGAAGTGTGCATGTTGTTCTATAAACTTAGTACGCGAGTCTCCCCCTTTCTTAACCTATCAAATCATTGAGTATGTACCTGCGGTAAGTTAAAAAATAAAGAAAAAAAACTAGTATGCAGAGGTCAATTATAAAATTAATGCATAGACCATAGCATAGGCAAAAGTAAATTTTATCGGGTGTACGTTGCATTAAAATTGTATTAAAAATTAAAAAAGGTTTTATCAAAATCCGTGATAGAAGTTCTTAGGTAATAACACCAAACTGGGAGTTTTAAAGTTGGTTATCAAAAATATTTTAACCCTAAATGTCGATGGCCTTCACATAATTTTTCGATATATGGACTTACCCAAAAATTTCTATGAAAATTTTGATCAAAAACTGGCATTATGTACATACTAGTGCCCTGATATGGCGACCTACTGTCTATATGGCCGGAAACCCAAAAAGTTTACCAACAATAGCTCAGTTCACTGACATTCAATCTTGTAAAAAAATTAGATACTAATTGTACCATATTTGGTGGAGATATTACTAAAAGGGAAACGAACGCACAATACTTACTGTCTCCCTCTATGTAATAATATTTCCACTCTCGGTCACCAAGCGAGGGACTTCAAAAATAAATGAAACAATTTGTTCCGTCGTACATTATTCATATGTTTTGACAGACGATGTTTTCGGGATACACAAATAGTTGAGTCAGGGATGGGAACATCTTACTAGAATGTTGAAAAGGATCATTTAATATCCATACGGCAATCTTTAATGTTCAATGTTGTACTGTGGGGATAGTTTAAAATAATCAATCATTATAAAAACATAACCTTAATTTTATTCATTTCTATTTTGCAAGAAGCTGTGATAAGTATTCAGAGTAGTGCAAATTAAAGCATAAATACTCAAATGTCGTGGGTTAACACAGTTTTAAAAACTCAAGTGTGGCGTACTTGCAGTTGGCGAATGTTCGTCTTGATTTAATGTAGAAAATGCGGTATTTAACACCAAAATTTAACTTTTGCAGATGCTGTCGTTGTATGTCAATGTATCCTGAACAATATATGAGTCCTATATATAAAAAGAATTTTCAAAACAAGAATGAATTGAATTTGACACAGTTAAGTCACAAACCAGTTAAAGGAGCCTTAAGTACTACCTCGGATACAATTTTCCATGGGGAAGTTAAACAGAAAATGATAAATTACATAAAAAGAAATGGAAACAGCTTTCTGTCGAGGAATCTCCTAAAAAAGTCATTTGAACTTATAAAGCGAAATCAAATTGAGGGTTTGCATTTAACTCCTGAATGTAGCAAAGTTATAACAGATGCAGAGATCCTTTTAATACAAGCAGTTGAAAACTGTCGTCCTGTTTTACATTTATCCTCCATAAAGCGCGGTGGAGTCAAATACCAGGTTCCAGTTCCTTTGTCAAAAAAGAAGTCATACTTTTTAGCTATGAAGTGGCTTCTCGATGCTGCTCATGAAAAGGATCGCAAGATTTCGTTGCCCGAAAAACTAGCTTGGGAAATTATTGACGCTGCTCATGGCCAAGGAAGAGTTATTAAAAAGAAGGAAGATTTGAATAGACAATGTGAGGGTAATCGTGCTTACGCACATTACAGGTGGAGCTAAGTAATTAAAGAAACATTCAGTAAAGTATTTAATTGATAACGGTAGCGGTGTTTTATTAATTTAATTTAAATAGCTGTGACGTGAATTTGGTACAACAAAAAATTTAAACCATTCATTGCAATTTTTGAGTTACTTCTAAAACATGTATGTATGTATGTACACACATACATATGTATATACATATGTATACTTAAAAATGTGTACTATGTTTTCATTGAATAAATAAAAAAATGATGAAGCTACAGCTGAGCAAAATTTGCACCTAGGATTTCGGCCGCGTTAATTTTTGTTGTTATTTTGTTATGTTATTTTTTGTTAACAACACGTTTTCGAGTTTGTAAAACATGCTTACATACAGACGGCACAACATTTATTCGTACAGTCAGGTTTTTTTATTTCAAATGCTGTTTAAGGACAGTATTATTAATATCATAATTTTTTTTTAATGCTTCAAGTTAGACACATTATATTTAAATTAAATGATTAAAAAAAATGATCGATATTTTATATAGGCAAGAAATAAATCACGGAAATGTGGTGGAAGTGCTCGAAAACATGCACACAAATTATTCGTACACTTCATGTTTAAGCATTTCAAACACTTCCATTTACCGTTTTTTTTATTTCCTTTTTGTGCTATTCGTTAAATATCAACAAAGCACATGTATTAGCGAGAAGCGTTGTCAATTTTTGTACTTGGGTGAATTTAAATTTGGAAAAATAATTAAAAATGGGTAGAGGAGAGACCCATCACGAAAAAGCTGGTAGACCCAGCATACTAACACCACTCGAACAACGTAATGTGGTAGCTTCAGTGGTCCAAAACCCAAGGATGAGCTCGACAGAACTGTGCAAAAGTGTTCATAATGAAATGGAAAAAGATGTCTGCGCTCAAACTATCCGCAACTGCTTGCACAAGGCTGGATATCACGGTAGAGTTGCTCGTCGTAAGCCCTACATATCGAAGGCAAACAAACAAAAGAGGCTAGAGTTTGCTAAACTTTATTTGAATAAGCCCGATTCCTTCTGGGAAAATGTCTTATTCAGTGACGAGTCCAAATTCAACATTTTGGACATGACGGCCCACCAAAGTCTCTGGCGAAAAGTCAATGAAGCCATGAAGGAAAACAATTTGATTCCAACAGTAAAGCATGGCGGGGAAATGTGATGGTTTGGGGCTGTATATCCGCAGCTGGAGCTGGGAGAATGGTCTTCATTGATCAGAAAATGGATCAGCATGCGTACAAAAAAATTTTGGAAGAGAATTTATACGCGAGTGTCTCAAAACTTGGCCTCAATCCCACAACATTCATTTTCCAGCAGGATAATGATCCCAAGCACACTGCTCAAAGTGTTTTTGCAGGGAGTGGCTTATTACCACTGTAAACAATTAAAGTCTCCACCACAATCTCCGGATCTTAATCCTATAGAGCATGTGTGGAATTTGTTAGAAAAGGATACGCAAGCATGATATAACATCAAAGGAGACTTTAAAAACAGCTTTAAAGCACTGAATGGCTAACATTAGCGCAAATGACATCGAATTTGTCAAAAAGCATGCAACGACGTTTGAAAGCTGTCATCGATGCAAGGGGGGGACCAACAAAATATTAAAAAAACATTTTGATGGGTAATTCTAGTTACAAATTATGGGTTATGTGCACTGTACGAATAAATTGTGTGCGAAAAAAGGCTATGTATTTAATTAGTTTGTAAATTTTATGTTAATAATTGAATTTTTTTTTTGTTTTTTGAATTAGATCAAATATTACATTAAAATTTTTTTATATCTAGTCTGATTTTCATTTATGAAGCAAAATACTCTTGAATTTCCACTGTACGAATAAATGTTGTGCTGTCTT
>JAECWJ010000263.1:0-20810 GCA_018150375.1 Drosophila sturtevanti | reverse complement strand
TAAAATAAAATAATTTATAAAGGACTTTCTGTGAGATATGAAAAAAAGTGCTCGATCTGTCCAATTTTTGCACAATATTTTTAAAACATTTTTTTAGAATTTTCATGAAAGTTTCATTGCGAACTAGAAATATTTTGGCCGCCGCTCGGTACAAGCGCAACCACAGTGGCGTTGGCGTGAACATATAATAATATAATAGTATAATAATATAATAACATAATAATATAATAGTATAATAATATAATCATATAAAAATATAATAAAATAATAATATAATAATATAATAATATAATAATATAATAATATAATAATATAATAATATAATAATATAATAATATAATAATATAATAATATAATAATATAATAATATAATAATATAATAATATAATAATATATAATAATATAATAATATAATAATATAATAATATAATATTATATTATCATATTATTATATTATTATACTAGCTGACCCGGCGAACTTCGTACCGCCTTAGCGTTGCAATGATGCACTACTTTATTTTGTACAGCTGACCTATCTTAGGTATAAGTACCTATTCAATTTGAACTGAATCCTCCCTATAAAAATGTATCCATAATTCCCTGGTCTCGCTATACCTGAAAATGACTTTACTAATTTTTAATGAAATAAAAAACAAAATATATCTATATATATTTAAAAATGAACTCATTTGACCAATAGCAACAATTTTCGCTGAACTGTAATTAATTACCACATTATAACTGAATGCAGCTCTGTGGGGATTAAACACAAAATTTCTATCTTCATATCGATTCCGTTCAAGTTCATTTCGCGCTTCGCGTTGCTCATCAGTTTGATTTGCTCTTATATTTCTTTGACTTGCCGTATTTCGAGTTCTGCGGCCTAAGCTTGTACGTCTGGTTGGTGGCATTGTTAAAAACGAAAATCCAACTGCAAATACTTTAATTTTATGAATAAGTTTCTGTGGATTTCAAATCGAGCTTTTTCTTTATTTGACTCAAACTGATTTCTGTAAACAGATCGGTTTTTTATAACGTTGCTACGGCCACACCAAACAGATGGTCACATTTAGCAGATCAGATGTTCTTGTATTTCGTGTTGTCTTGCCAAAAATTTAAAGATAATATGCGTATAAAACATGGCATGAGAGATTTTCTTAATATGTTTTAATGTAAGAACCTTCTCCTAATAATAACAAATACAACAAAAAAAGAATTAGTGAAATCGGTCCAGACATTCACGCGTGATGCGATGACCAGAAAAAACGGGCTTCATTTTTATATATGAGATTATTATATTATTATATTATTATATTATTATATTATTATATTATTATATTATTATATTATTATATTATTATATTATTATATTATTATATTATTATATTATTATATTATTATATTATTATATTATTATATTATTATATTATTATATTATTATATTATTATATTATTATATTATTATATTATTATATTATTATATTATTATATTATTATATTATTATATTATTATATTATTATATTATTATATTATTATATTATTATATTATTATATTATTATATTATTATATTATATTTATGTTATTATATTATTCTATTATGTATATTATTACCTATTCAATTTGATATTATATTATCCCTATTAATATTATGTATTATATATTATATATTATATTATTATTATATATTATATTATTATATTATTATATTATTATATTATTTTTAATGAAATAAAAAAAAAATATATCTATATATATTTAAAAATGAACTCATTTGACCAATAGCAACAATTTTCGCTGAACTGTAATTAATTACCACATTATAACTGAATGCAGCTCTGTGAGGATTTAAACACAAAATTTCTATCTACATATCGATTCCGTTCAAGTTCATTTCGCGCTTCGCGTTGCTCATCAGTTTGATTTGCTCTTAAATTTCTTTGACTTGCCGTATTTCGAGTTCTGCGGCCTAAGCTTGTACGTCTGGTTGGTGGCATTTTTAAAACGAAAATCCAACTGCAAATACTTTAATTTTATGAATAAGTTTCTGTGGATTTCAAATCGAGCTTTTTCTTTATTTGACTCAAACTGATTTCTGTAAACAGATCGGTTTTTTATAACGTTGCTATAGCCACACCTAACAGATGGTCACATTTAGCAGATCAGATGTTCTTGTATTTCGTGTTGTCTTGCCAAAAATTTAAAGATAATATGCGTATAAAACATGGCATGATAGTATTTTCTTAATATGTTTTAATGTAAGAACCTTCTCCTAATAATAACAAATACAACAAAAAAAGTATATTAGTGAAATCGGTCCAGACATTCACGCGTGATGCGATTACTATAAAATTATATTCATTATTATTATATATGATATTATTATATTATTATATTATTATATTATTATATTATTATATTATTATATTATTATATTATTATATTATTATATTATTATATTATTATATTATTATATTATTATATTATTATATTATTATATTATTATATTATTATATTATTATATTATTATATTATTATATTATTATATTATTATATTATTATATTATTATATTATTATATTATTATATTATTATATTATTATATTATTATATTATTATATTATTATATTATTATATTATTATATTATTATACTAGCTCAAGAACCTTTATAACTTCCTACCACCCCTTAGCGTTGCAATGATGCACTACTTTATTTTGTACAGCTGACCTATCTTAGGTATAAGTACCTATTCAATTTGAACTGAATCCTCCCTATAAAAATGTATCCATAATTCCCTGGTCTCGCTATACCTGAAAATGACTTTACTAATTTTTAATGAAATAAAAAACAAAATATATCTATATATATTTAAAAATGTACTCATTTGACCAATAGCAACAATTTTCGCTGAACTGTAATTAATTACCACATTATAACTGAATGCAGCTCTGTGGGGATTAAACACAAAATTTCTATCTACATATCGATTCCGTTCAAGTTCATTTCGCGCTTCGCGTTGCTCATCAGTTTGATTTGCTCTTATATTTCTTTGACTTGCCGTATTTCGAGTTCTGCGGCCTAAGCTTGTACGTCTGGTTGGTGGCATTGTTAAAAACGAAAATCCAACTGCAAATACTTTAATTTTATGAATAAGTTTCTGTGGATTTCAAATCGAGCTTTTTCTTTATTTGACTCAAACTGATTTCTGTAAACAGATCGGTTTTTTATAACGTTGCTACGGCCACACCAAACAGATGGTCACATTTAGCAGATCAGATGATCTTGTATTTCGTGTTGTCTTGTCAAAAATTTAAAGATAATATGCGTATAAAACATGGCATGAGAGATTTTCTTAATATGTTTTAATGTAAGAACCTTCTCCTAATAATAACAAATACAACAAAAAAAGAATTAGTGAAATCGGTCCAGACATTCACGCGTGATGCGATGACCAGAAAAAACGGGCTTCATTTTTATATATGAGATTATTATATTATTATATTATTATACTATTCTATTATTATGTTCACACCAACACTATTATTATAATATTCACACCAACACTATGTAGCTTGTACTATAATAACCAAAAATATTTCTAGTTCGCAATGAAACTTTCATGAAAATTCTAAAAAATGTTTTAAAAATATTGTGCAAAAATTGGACAGATCGGAGCACTTTTCATATAGCTCTCATAGAAAGTCCTTTATAAATTATTTTTTATTATATTAGCGTTGCAATGATGCACTACTTTATTTTGTACAGCTGACCTATCTTAGGTATAAGTGCCTATTCAATTTGAACTGAATCCTCCTTGATTTGCCCTTATTTTTTTGACTTGCCGTATTTCGAGTTCTGCGGCCTAAGCTTGTACGTCTGGTAGGTGGCATTGTTAAAAACGAAAATCCAACTGCAAATACTTTAATTTTATGAATAAGTTTCTGTGGATTTCAAATCGAGCTTTTTTTTATTTGACTCAAACTGATTTCTGTAAACAGATCGGTTTTTTATAACGTTGCTACGGCCACACCAAACAGATGGTCACATTTTAGCAGATCAGATGTTCTTGTATTTCGTGTTGTCTTGCCAAAAATTTAAAGATAATATGCGTATAAAACATGGCATGAGGGATTTTCTTAATATGTTTTAATGTAAGAACCTTCTCCTAATAATAACAAATACAACAAAAAAAGAATTAGTGAAATCGGTCCAGACATTCACGCGTGATGCGATGACCAGAAAAAACGGGCTTCATTTTTATATATGAGATAATAATATAATAATATAATAATATGATAATATAATAATATAATATAATATAATATGTATAATATTATAATAATATAATAATATAATAATATAATAATATAATAATATAATAATATAATAATATAATAATATAATAATATAATAATATAATAATATAATAATATAATAATATAATAATATAATAATATAATAATATAATATTATAATAATATAATAATATAATAATATAATAATATAATAATATAATAATATAATTATATAATAATATAGTAATATAATAATATAATAATATAAAATAATATAATATATATAATATTATAATAATATAATAATATAATAATATAATAATATAATATTATATTAATATAATAATATAATAATTTAATAATATAATAATATAATAATATAATAATATAATAATATAAAAATATAATAATATAATAATATAATAATATAATAATATAATAATATAATAATATAATAATATAATAATATAATAATATAATAATATAATAATATAATAATATAATAATATAATAATATAATAATATAATAATATAATAATATAATAATATAATAATATAATAATATAATATAATAATATTGTTGATATGACAATTCTCTTTTATAAGTGGCAACGCTGTTAGATGTTAAGAACTTACTTATCTCGAAAAATAAACTCACTCTCTACCAAACAACCAAACGTTGCGGTTCATCTACTCCACTCGCCAACAGGTTATGGGCCCAGGACTGAGTGTGATACTAAGTAATAGTGTATAGAGTAGAGAAGAAATTGAGATCGTGCATAACGGACATTGCAAAAAACGGACAAAAGGAATCTGAAAATGAGTTCTTTTTATAATATTGAAAAGCTGGACGAGACCAACTATGACTCTTGGTGTGTTCTTGCAAGAAGTGTTTTGGTGCATCAGAATCTCTGGGCTGTGGTTTCAAACGAACATCTGAAACCCGAAGATGAAACAAGTGAAGCTTTTAAAACATGGAAGCGTGAAGATGAAAAGGCCATGGCTGTACTATTTTTGTCAATAAGTGCGTCGCAGATAAATTGCATAAGGAATTGCGTGTCAGCAAAAGACATATGGAGAGAACTGGAAAAACTACATCGTCCACGTGGTCCTGTGCGCAAGGTAACACTGTTCAAACAGTTATTGAACAAGAGAATGACAGAAGGCGAAAACGTACAAACACATATCATGGAATTTTCAAACATCGTCGAGAATCTCTCCGCAATAGACATCACGCTGCAGGAAGAGTTAATAGTAATTATGTTACTGGCAAGTCTGCCCGCATCTTATGAAAATCTTGTGGTTGCTTTAGAAGCACGTGACGAGTTGCCAGCGTTAAGCGTCATAAAATGTAAGCTAAATGAAGAGAATGAACGCCGAAAAGGAAGCGACCAAAAAGAGAGCACACAATCATTCTCAGCGCGTCACCTAGGACAAGGAAACAAAGCAACGACAGAAAGACGCCGTAATTTCAAATGCTATAAGTGTGGCCACCCAGGGCATTTCGCGGCAAAGTGCACTTCTAGAGAAACACACGAAAATGACGACAAGACAGAACATAAGAAAAGCGGAAAAAGTGATGGAACAAGAAACAAAAACAGAGAAGCGATAAATCGATCGTACGTTGGAATAGCTGGAAATAATCGAATGGGCAACAATATATGGGTTATCGATAGTGGCGCAACATCACATATGTGTACAATAAGAGGACTATTCGATAAATTTGAACAACACAATGAAAATATCGAACTTGCTGGAAACAAATACACAACGGCGTATGGGCGAGGTACTGTGATTGTCAATAGTGATTGTGGCGCTAAAATTACACTGAACACGTGCTGTGTGTGCCTGGATTGCAGTGCAACTTTATGTCAGTTGGAAAGGCAGTTAGTAACGGTTGTTTTGTTGGATTTTACCCGGAGTGTGCGAAGATTTTTGATAGTCATGATATCCTGATAATGAGGGCGAAAAAGGTCAGTGGATTATTTATGTGTGAGACAAAAAATGATGAGAAATTGTGTATTTCCAAAACATCTGATGATATTATGAAATGGCACGACCGATATGGGCATTTAAATATGCAGAATTTGCAAGAACTACAAAGCAAAGAAATGGTGCGTGGATTGACATTTAGCTCTACAAAATTGAATTTAGATTGCATTAGTTGCATGAAAAATAAGTGTCACGTGAGCCCATTTGAAAAGTCGCAAACAAGAGCAAATGAGTTGCTGCAGATAATACACAGTGATGTTTGCGAGCCCATTAATAAACTATCAAATGGTGGTGCAAAATATTTCGTGACAATGATATGAGCAGATATGTGCATGTTTACTTCCTAAAGCATAAATCGGAAGTGACCAAAATATTCAAGGATCACATAACCATGGTAGAGCGACAGAAAGACATAAAAGTAAAAACTATCAGAAGCGATAATGGCACGGAATATGTCAACAAAGAATTTGAAGAATATCTGAAGTCTACTGGAATTAAAAGGCAGCTTACAGTACCTTATACGCCACAACAAAATGGAGTTGCAGAGCGCTTCAATCGGACGTTGGTAGAAATGGCAAGAGTCATGCTGGAGAGAGTGCTGGTTTAAGTGAGAGTTTCTGGGCGGAGGCAGTGGCATGTGCTGCATACCTAAGAAATCGATCACCAACGAAGGCTTAAGCCAGTAGCAAAACATTTGAGAGTTTTTGGATGTATTGCCGTTGCATTGGAAAAGGGTCCAAAGAAGAAATTCCAGGAGAAAGGAAAAGAATATATAATGGTTGGTTACTCTGAATCATCTAAAGCATACCGATTGTACGACAAGTCAACAGGTGATGTAAAAATCAGCAGGGATGTTTGCTTCATTGAGAATAGCATGTCCAGGATCATCGAGAGTGCTAGCGTCACAATAATGCTAGAAGAAATGGATGCTGATAAAATGGACAACTTGGCTGACAGTGTATCAGACAACCAGGACAATCATGATGACATCCAGGAAGAGGCCGAATATGATGATGAGCAAATTCCAGCAACAAGGAGGGGACCAGGTAGACCAACAATAGTTCGAACCGGATTCCGTGGTCGGCCAAGAAAACTGTAAACAATGAATATAAATGTCCCAGTTAGGAAAAAAGCCAATCAGCCGTGCCGAAGTTTGTATACCCCTTGCAGATTAATTGATTCCTTTTTCCGTCATATCGGATTCAAGATATTTTAAAAATTGGAAATATAAAATTTAAAATAATATAATAATATAATAATATAGTAATATAGTATAATATAATAATATATTAATATAATAATATAATAATATAATAATATAATAATATAATAATATAATAATATAATAATATAATAATATAATAATATAATAATATAATAATATAATAATATAATATTATAATAATATAATAATATAATAATATAATAATATAATAATATAATAATATAATAATATGATAATATAATAATATAATAATATAATAATATAATAATATAATAATATAATAATAAAATAATATAATAATATAATAATATAATAATATAATAATATAATAATATAATAATATAATAATATAATATAATAATATAATAATATAATAATATAATAATATAATAATATAATAATATAATAATATAATAATATAATAATATAATAATATAATAATATAATAATATAATAATATAATAATATAATAATATAATAATATAATAATATAATAATATAATAATATAATAATATAATAATATAATAATCTAATAATATAAAAATATCAAAAGCTAACTTCGGCCGTGCCGAAGTTTGTATACTAATGCAGATTAATTGATTACTTTTTCCGTCATATCGGATTCAAGATATTTTAAAAATTGGAAATATAAAATTTAAAAAAAAATTTGAACCAAAAAATAATAAACAGTAAGAAAAATAATTCGAGTTTGCCAACGTAATAATTTGAACCTCCGCTCACGTCATTTCTAGAATCGATCTAATACCTATTACGATACCAAACTTATAATTCACGATCTTGCTATTTCGGTATACATTGCAAGTCCAGCTTCTCGCTCTCTAAAGTTTCTGACGAATTCTAAAAAACAACAACACAATACAAATAGTTTTTGTTCTCTTTCTATTTCGCACTCAGCTTGTAGTTTTTTAACCACGTGTTCGCATATATGTATGTATGTATCTTTGTATGTTTCCATGTATGTTGTTTATGTACGCATATATAAAAGCAAATATAAACGTATTTAATTGGCTGCATATGCATACATACATACAACGCTAATATAATAAAAAAATAATTTATAAAGAACTTTCTATGAGAGCTATATGAAATAGTGCAATGATGCACTACTTTATTTTGTACAGCTGACCTATCTTAGGTATAAGTACCTATTCAATTTGAACTGAATCCTCCCTATAAAAATGTATCCATAATTCCCTGGTCTCGCTATACCTGAAAATGACTTTACTAATTTTTAATGAAATAAAAACAAAATATATCTATATATATTTAAAAATGAACTCATTTGACCAATAGCAACAATTTTCGCTGAACTGTAATTAATTACCACATTATAACTGAATGCAGCTCTGTGGGGATTAAACACAAAAATTTCTATCTACATATCGATTCCGTTCAAGTTCATTTCGCGCTTCGCGTTGCTCATCAGTTTGATTTGCTCTTATATTTCTTTGACTTGCCGTATTTCGAGTTCTGCGGCCTAAGCTTGTACGTCTGGTTGGTGGCATTGTTAAAAACGAAAATCCAACTGCAAATACTTTAATTTTATGAATAAGTTTCTGTGGATTTCAAATCGAGCTTTTTCTTTATTTGACTCAAACTGATTTCTGTAAACAGATCGGTTTTTTATAACGTTGCTACGGCCACACCAAACAGATGGTCACATTTAGCAGATCAGATGTTCTTGTATTTCGTGTTGTCTTGCCAAAAATTTAAAGATAATATGCGTATAAAACATGGCATGAGAGATTTTCTTAATATGTTTTAATGTAAGAACCTTCTCCTAATAATAACAAATACAACAAAAAAAGAATTAGTGAAATCGGTCCAGACATTCACGCGTGATGCGATGACCAGAAAAAACGGGCTTCATTTTTATACCCTTGCAGAGGGTATAATAAAATTGGTCAGATGTTTGTAACGCATAGAAATAATCGTTTCCGACCCCATAAAGTATATACATATATTCTTGATCAGCATCGAAAGCCGAGTCTATATGACCATGTCCGTCTGTCCGTCTGTCTGTTTCTACATACTTAATCGATCTTAAATTTTGAGCTACGTGAATAAAAGTCATATCATTCTGTCCGTTGATGTTTCAAGCAAATCAAGTTTAAAGATTGGTCGGATCGGACAACCATAAGTTATAGAAAAATAGGAAAGATCAGAGGTACCTCGGTCAAAATGTGAGTTGTTCAAAACAGTTCTTGTGAGAAAAACTTTTTTGTATTTTAAGATATCTGAACCAAATTTGGGGATCAGATGAGAATTATACTTTTACATCATATCAGTAAGTTTGAATCAGATCGGATAATAAACACCGACATAAATCAATAAAATCAATGAATCAACCCCCATCAGCATCGATATGTATGCATATGCAGCCAATTAAATACGTTTATATTTGCTTTTATATATGCGTACACAAACAACATACATGGAAACATACAAACATACATACATACATATATGCGAACACGTGGTTGAAAAAACTACAAGCTGAGTGCGAAACAGAAAGAGACAAAAAACTATTTGTATTGTGTTGTTGTTTTCTAGAATTCGTCAGAAACTTTAGAGAGCGAGAAGCTGGACGCTTGCAATGTATACCGAAATAGCAAGATCGTGAATTATAAGTTTGGTACCGCAATAGGTAGAGATCGATTCTAGAAATGACGTGAGCGGAGGTTCAAATCCGGCCGTTGGCAAACTCGAATTTTTTCTTACTGTTTGTTTTTTTGGTTCAAATTTTTTTTAAATTTTATATTTCCAATTTTTAAAATATCTTGAATCCGATATGACGGAAAAAGTAATCAATTAATCTGCAAGGGTATACAAACTTAGCTTCTTTGATATTTTTATATATGACATTATTATATTATTATATTATTATATTATTATATTATTATATTATTATATTATTATATTATTATATTATTATATTATTATATTATTATATTATTATATTATTATATTAT
The DNA here is from genome assembly GCA_018150375.1 of Drosophila sturtevanti. Lineage (NCBI taxonomy): Eukaryota > Metazoa > Arthropoda > Insecta > Diptera > Drosophilidae > Drosophila > Drosophila sturtevanti. The sequence goes on along the minus strand of JAECWJ010000263.1, from coordinate 10,304 downwards.
TATATTATTATATTATTATATTATTATATTATTATATTATTATATTATTATATTATTATATTATTATATTATTATATTATTATATTATTTTATTAATTTTATATTAATTTTTAAAATATTTAATGATATGACAAAATAATAATTAATATTATTATATTATTATATTATTATATTATTATATTATTATATTATTTATATTATTATAAATGAGATTATTATATTATTATATTATTATATTATTATATTATTATATTATTATATTATTATATTATTATATTATTATATTATTATATTATTATATTATTATATTATTATATTATTATATTATTATATTATTATATTATTATATTATTATATATTATTATATTATTATATTATTATATTATTATATTATTATATTATTATATTATTTATATATTATTATATTATTATATTATTATATTATTATATTATTATATTATTATATTATTATATTATTATATTATTATATTATTATATTATTATATTATTATATTATTATATTATTATATTATTATATTATTATATTATTATATTATTATATTATTATATTATTATATTATTATATTATTATATTATTATATTATTATATTATTATATTATTATATTATTATATTATTATATTATTATATTATTATATTATTATATTATTATATTATTATATTATTATATTATTATATTATTATATTATTATATTATTATATTATTATATTATTATATTATTATATTATTATATTATTATATTATTATATTATTATATTATTATATTATTATATTATTATATTATTATATTATTATATTATTATATTATTATATTATTATATTATTATATTATTATATTATTATATTATTATATTATTATATTATTATATTATTATATTATTATATTATTATATTATTATATTATTATATTATTATATTATTATATTATTATATTATTATATTATTATATTATTATATTATTATATTATTATATTATTATATTATTATATTATTATATTATTATATTATTATATTATTATATTATTATATTATTATATTATTATATTATTATATTATTATATTATTATATTATTATATTATTATATTATTATATTATTATATTATTATATTATTATATTATTATATTATTATATTATTATATTATTATATTATTATATTATTATATTATTATATTATTATATTATTATATTATTATATTATTATATTATTATATTATTATATTATTATATTATTATATTATTATATTATTATATTATTATATTATTATATTATTATATTATTATATTATTATATTATTATATTATTATATTATTATATTATTATATTATTATATTATTATATTATTATATTATTATATTATTATATTATTATATTATTATATTATTATATTATTATATTATTATATTATTATATTATTATATTATTATATTATTATATTATTATATTATTATATTATTATATTATTATATTATTATATTATTATATTATTATATTATTATATTATTATATTATTATATTATTATATTATTATATTATTATATTATTATGTTCTATATTATTATATTACTATACTGTGGTTGCGCTTGTACTGAGCGGCGGCCAAAAATATTTCTAGTTCGCAATGAAACTTTCATGAAAATTCTAAAAAAAATGTTTTAAAAATATTGTGCAAAAATTGGACAGATCGGAGCACTATTTCATATAGCTCTCATAGAAAGTTCTTTATAAATTATTTTTTTATTATATTAGCGTTGCAATGATGCACTACTTTATTTTGTACAGCTGACCTATCTTAGGTATAAGTACCTATTCAATTTGAACTGAATCCTCCCTATAAAAATGTATCCATAATTCCCTGGTCTCGCTATACCTGAAAATGACTTTACTAATTTTTAATGAAATAAAAAACAAAATATATCTATATATATTTAAAAATGAACTCATTTGACCAATAGCAACAATTTTCGCTGAACTGTAATTAATTACCACATTATAACTGAATGCAGCTCTGTGGGGATTAAACACAAAATTTCTATCTACATATCGATTCCGTTCAAGTTCATTTCGCGCTTCGCGTTGCTCATCAGTTTGATTTGCTCTTATATTTCTTTGACTTGCCGTATTTCGAGTTCTGCGGCCTAAGCTTGTACGTCTGGTTGGTGGCATTGTTAAAAACGAAAATCCAACTGCAAATACTTTAATTTTATGAATAAGTTTCTGTGGATTTCAAATCGAGCTTTTTCTTTATTTGACTCAAACTGATTTCTGTAAACAGATCGGTTTTTTATAACGTTGCTACGGCCACACCAAACAGATGGTCACATTTAGCAGATCAGATGTTCTTGTATTTCGTGTTGTCTTGCCAAAAATTTAAAGATAATATGCGTATAAAACATGGCATGAGAGATTTTCTTAATATGTTTTAATGTAAGAACCTTCTCCTAATAATAACAAATACAACAAAAAAAGAATTAGTGAAATCGGTCCAGACATTCACGCGTGATGCGATGACCAGAAAAAACGGGCTTCATTTTTATACCCTATGAGAGGGTATAATAAAATTAGATTAGTATGTTATCTATACGCATTGAAATAATCGTTTCCGACCCCATAAAGTATTATATTATTATATTCTTGATCAGCATCGAAAGCCGAGTCTATATGACCATGTCCGTCTGTCCGTCTGTCTGTTTCTACATACTTAATCGATCTTAAATTTTGAGCTACGTGAATAAAAGTCATATCATTCTGTCCGTTGATGTTTCAAGCAAATCAAGTTTAAAGATTGGTCGGATCGGACAACCATAAGTTATAGACAAATAGGAAAGATCAGAGGTACCTCGGTCAAAATGTGAGTTGTTCAAAACAGTTCTTGTGAGAAAAACTTTTTTGTATTTTAAGATATCTGAACCAAATTTGGGGATCAGATGAGAATTATACTTTTACATCATATCAGTAAGTTTGAATCAGATCGGATAATAAACACCGACATAAATCAATAAAATCAATGAATCAACCCCCATCAGCATCGATATGTATGCATATGCAGCCAATTAAATACGTTTATATTTGCTTTTATATGTATATGCGTACACAAACAACATACATGGAAACATACAAACATACATACATACATATATGCGAACACGTGGTTGAAAAAACTACAAGCTGAGTGCGAAACAGAAAGAGACAAAAAACTATTTGTATTGTGTTGTTGTTTTCTAGAATTCGTCAGAAACTTTAGAGAGCGAGATGACGCTTGCAATGTATACCGAAATAGCAAGATCGTGAATTATAAGTTTGGTACCGCAATAGGTAGAGATCGATTCTAGAAATGACGTGAGCGGAGGTTCAAAACCGGCCGTTGGCAAACTCGAATTTTTCTCTTACTGTTTGTTTTTTTGGTTCAAATTTTTTTAAATTTTATATTTCCAATTTTTAAAATATCTTGAATCCGATATGATGATTAAAAAAGTAATCAATTAATCTATATTATTATATTAATTATATTATTATATTATTATATTATTATATTATTATATTATTATATTATTATATTATTATATTATTATTATATATTATTATATTATTATATTATTATATTATTATATTATTATATTATTATATTATTATATTATTATATTATTATATTATTATATTATTATATTATTATATTATTATATTATTATATTATTATATTATTATATTATTATATTATTATATTATTATATTATTATATTATTATATTATTATATTATTATATTATTATATTATTATATTATTATATTATTATATTATTATATTATTATATTATTATATTATTATATTATTATATTATTATATTATTATATTATTATATTATTATATTATTATATTATTATATTATTATATTATTATATTATTATATTATATTATTATATTATTATATTATTATATTATTATATTTTTATATTATTATATTATTATATTATTATATTATTATATTATTATATTATTATATTATTATATTATTATATTATTATATTATATTATTATATTATTATATTATTATATTATTATATATATTATATTATTATATTATTATATTATTATATTATTATATTATTATATTATTATATTATTATATTATTATATTATTATATTATTATATTATTATATTATTATATTATTATATTATTATATTATTATATTATTATTATTATTATATTATTATATTATTATATTATTATATTATTATATTATTATATTATTATATTATTATATTATTATATTGTTTGTACTGAGCGGCGGCCAAAAATATTTCTAGTTCGCAATGAAACTTTTATGAAAATTCTAAAAAAATGTTTTAAAAATATTGTGCAAAAATTTGACAGATCGGAGCACTTTTCATATAGCTCTCATAGAAAGTCCTTTATAAATTATTTTTTTATTATATTAGCGTTGCAATGATGCACTACTTTATTTTGTACAGCTGACCTATCTTAGGTATAAGTACCTATTCAATTTGAACTGAATCCTCCCTATAAAAATGTATCCATAATTCCCTGGTCTCGCTATACCTGAAAATGACTTTACTAATTTTTAATGAAATAAAAAACAAAATATATCTATATATATTTAAAAATGAACTCATTTGACCAATAGCAACAATTTTCGCTGAACTGTAATTAATTACCACATTATAACTGAATGCAGCTCTGTGGGGATTAAACACAAAATTTCTATCTACATATCGATTCCGTTCAAGTTCATTTCGCGCTTCGCGTTGCTCATCAGTTTGATTTGCTCTTATATTTCTTTGACTTGCCGTATTTCGAGTTCTGCGGCCTAAGCTTGTACGTCTGGTTGGTGGCATTGTTAAAAACGAAAATCCAACTGCAAATACTTTAATTTTATGAATAAGTTTCTGTGGATTTCAAATCGAGCTTTTTCTTTATTTGACTCAAACTGATTTCTGTAAACAGATCGGTTTTTTATAACGTTGCTACGGCCACACCAAACAGATGGTCACATTTAGCAGATCAGATGTTCTTGTATTTCGTGTTGTCTTGCCAAAAATTTAAAGATAATATGCGTATAAAACATGGCATGAGAGATTTTCTTAATATGTTTTAATGTAAGAACCTTCTCCTAATAATAACAAATACAACAAAAAAAGAATTAGTGAAATCGGTCCAGACATTCACGCGTGATGCGATGACCAGAAAAAACGGGCTTCATTTTTATACCCTTGCAGAGGGTATAATAAAATTGGTCAGATGTTTGTAACGCATAGAAATAATCGTTTCCGACCCCATAAAGTATACATATATATTCTTGATCAGCATCGAAAGCCGAGTCGATATGACCATGTCCGTCTGTCCGTCTGTCCGTCTGTCTGTTTCTACATACTTAATCGATCTTAAATTTTGAGCTACGTGAATAAAAGTCATATCATTCTGTCCGTTGATGTTGCAAGCAAATTAAGATCAAAGATTGGTCGGATCGGACAACTATAAGTTATAGAAAAATAGGAAAGATCAGAGGTACCTCGGTCAAAATGTGAGTTGTTCAAAACAGTTCTTGTGAGAAAAACTTTTTGTTTTTTTTGAGATATCTCAACCAAATTTGGCACACAGATGAGAATACTTTTACACCTTACCAGCAAGTTTGATTCAGATCGGATAATAAACACGACATAAATCAATAAAATCAATAATCAACCCCCATCAGAAAAAGTATGTTTTTGTGAGAAAAACTTTTTGTTTTTAAGATATCTCAACCAAATTTGGTGAACAGATGAGAATTATACTTTTACATCATATCAGTAAGTTTGAATCAGATCGGATAATAAACACCGACATAAATCAATAAAATCAATGAATCAACCCCCATCAGCATCAGTATGTTTGCATATGCAGCCAATTAAATACGTTTATATTTGCTTTTATATGTATATGCATACATAAACAACATACATGGAAACATACAAACATACATACATACATATATGCGAACACGTGGTTGAAAAAACTACAAGCTGAGTGCGAAACAGAAAGAGACAAAAAACTATTTGTATTGTGTTGTTGTTTTCTAGAATTCGTCAGAAAATTTAGAGGGAGAGAAGCTGGACGCTTGCAATGTATACCGAAATAGCGAGGCAGTGAATTATAAGTTTGGTAGCGCAATAGGTAGAAATCGATTCTAGAAATGACGTGAGCGGAGGTTCAAATCCGACCGTTGGCAAACTCGAATTTTTTCTTACTGTTTGTTTTTTTGGTTCAAATTTTTTTAAAATTTTATATTTCCAATTTTTAAAATATCTTGAATCCGATATGACGGAGAAAGTAATCAATTAATCTGCAAGGGTATACAAACTTCGGCACGGCCGAAGTTAGCTTCTTTGATATTTATATTATTATATTATTATGTTATTATATTATTATACTATTATATTATTATGTTCACGCCAACGCCACTGTGGTTGCGCTTGTACTGAGCGGCGGCCAAAAATATTTCTAGTTCGCAATGAAACTTTCATGAAAATTCTAAAAAAATGTTTTAAAAATATTGTGCAAAAATTGGACAGATCGGAGCACTTTTCATATAGCTCTCATAGAAAGTCCTTTATAAATTATTTTTTTATTATATTAGCGTTGCAATGATGCACTTCTTTATTTTGTACAGCTGACCTATCTTAGGTATAAGTACCTATTCAATTTGAACTGAATCCTCCCTATAAAAATGTATCCATAATTCCCTGGTCTCGCTATACCTGAAAATGACTACTAATTTTTAATGAAATAAAAAACAAAATATATCTATATATATTTAAAAATGAACTCATTTGACCAATAGCAACAATTTTCGCTGAACTGTAATTAATTACCACATTATAACTGAATGCAGCTCTGTGGGGATTAAACACAAAATTTCTATCTACATATCGATTCCGTTCAAGTTCATTTCGCGCTTCGCGTTGCTCATCAGTTTGATTTGCTCTTATATTTCTTTGACTTGCCGTATTTCGAGTTCTGCGGCCTAAGCTTGTACGTCTGGTTGGTGGCATTGTTAAAAACGAAAATCCAACTGCAAATACTTTAATTTTATGAATAAGTTTCTGTGGATTTCAAATCGAGCTTTTTCTTTATTTGACTCAAACTGATTTCTGTAAACAGATCGGTTTTTTATAACGTTGCTACGGCCACACCAAACAGATGGTCACATTTAGCAGATCAGATGTTCTTGTATTTCGTGTTGTCTTGCCAAAAATTTAAAGATAATATGCGTATAAAACATGGCATGAGAGATTTTCTTAATATGTTTTAATGTAAGAACCTTCTCCTAATAATAACAAATACAACAAAAAAAGAATTAGTGAAATCGGTCCAGACATTCACGCGTGATGCGATGACCAGAAAAAACGGGCTTCATTTTTATACCCTTGCAGAGGGTATAATAAAATTGGTCAGATGTTTGTAACGCATAGAAATAATCGTTTCCGACCCCATAAAGTATATATATTCTTGATCAGCATCGAAAGCCGAGTCGATATGACCATGTCCGTCTGTCCGTCTGTCTGTTTCTACATACTTAATCGATCTTAAATTTTGAGCTACGTGAATAAAAGTCATATCATTCTGTCCGTTGATGTTTCAAGCAAATCAAGTTTAAAGATTGGTCGGATCGGACAACCATAAGTTATAGAAAAATAGGAAAGATCAGAGGTACCTCGGTCAAAATGTGAGTTGTTCAAAACAGTTCTTGTGAGAAAAACTTTTTTGTATTTTAAGATATCTCAACCAAATTTGGGGATCAGATGAGAATTATACTTTTACATCATATCAGTAAGTTTGAATCAGATCGGATAATAAACACCGACATAAATCAATAAAATCAATGAATCAACCCCCATCAGCATCGATATGTATGCATATGCAGCCAATTAAATACGTTTATATTTGCTTTTATATATGCGTACACAAACAACATACATGGAAACATACAAACATACATACATACATATATGCGAACACGTGGTTGAAAAAACTACAAGCTGAGTGCGAAACAGAAAGAGACAAAAAACTATTTGTATTGTGTTGTTGTTTTCTAGAATTCGTCAGAAACTTTAGAGAGCGAGAGCTGGACGCTTGCAATGTATACCGAAATAGCAAGATCGTGAATTATAAGTTTGGTACCGCAATAGGTAGAGATCGATTCTAGAAATGACGTGAGCGGAGGTTCAAAACCGGCCGTTGGCAAACTCGAATTTTTGAAGTGAAAACTTCTTTAGAATCGTTGGGAGTGATTTGAGACTCGATGAAACGAAAAAGCGACACTAAAAAGAGACATACATATAGATCTTATAGCCTGCGAGAGAATGAGATAGAACAGAGTTATATAGCGTTCCCTTATTTGTGTTTGCTCAATTCTTTTCGGTAGCCGAAGTGTTTCGGCGACGATATTGGATAGTTCGGGCACCGTCGGCTGGTCTTTGCTTGTCGACGCCGGCAGAATTTAAGGCGTACACACATATGTATATGTATGTATGTACATTTTCGGCCGGCAAGTGCATGCATATACATATGTATACATAAGTACGCTTTTGTATACATATATATATATATTTTTTTTTTTATTTTTCAAACATATTTATATTCTTACATACGTATATATACGAATTATTTGGTTTATTTATTATTTTTATTTTTATTATTATTATTATATTCCGGAGCTACGGTGAGCGAGAAGGCATTATGTATAGCTATACTACACTACCTAATACTTGCTTAGACCAAGCGTCCTACGAATGTTTGTGTGTATGTTAGTACGTCTGTGTAATACACGCGTTACGACGCTCATAATAGCAACCGCGTGTGCTCTATTGCGTCCGTATTTTTATATTCGTAAATATTTTCATTTTTAAATATTTACCGCAATTATGCCGAAAAATAATGCAGAAAAGTGACGTGAATATCGACAAAAACAACAAAAAGAAAAAAATAAAACTAAAAAAAAACAACAATTGACGCGGTATTTCAAAGATATGTTGACAACATCGAAACCAAAGCATTTGTATCATATTTTAGCTATCATAAGCCACTCGTATCATTTGTTGAAATTGAAAACATTGAGGATGAATAATAATAAAATGAAGAAAATAAAATATGACCTTTATAGCAATATTATAATGAACCTATAATTATCCCGCTCCTAATGCTGCTTTCGCCTCATTCTCTTTGTTTGTTTTACGGAAGGTTTCACTTCTATCGTGTCTAACCGTTAGACGCACTTTTTTTTTTCTTACTGTTTGTTTTTTTGGTTCAAATTTTTTTTAAATTTTATATTTCCAATTTTTAAAATATCTTGAATCCGATATGACGGAAAAAGTAATCAATTAATCTGCAAAGGTATACAAACTTCGGCACGGCCGAAGTTAGCTTCTTTGATATTTTTATATGAGATTATTATATTATTATATTATTATATTATTATATTATTATATTATTATATTATTATATTATTATATTATTATATTATTATATTATTATATTATTATATTATTATATTATTATATTATTATATTATTATATTATTATATTATTATATTATTATATTATTATATTATTATATTATTATATTATTATATTATTATATTATTATATTATTATATTATTATATTATTATATTATTATATTATTATATTATTATATTATTATATTATTATATTATTATATTATTATATTATTATATTATTATATTATTATATTATTATATTATTATATTATTATATTATTATATTATTATATTATTATATTATTATATTATTATATTATTATATTATTATATTATTATATTATTATATTATTATATTATTATATTATTGTATTATTATATTATTATATTATTATTTTATTATATTTTTATACCCTTGCAGAGGGTATAATAAAATTGGTCAGATGTTTGTAACGCATAGAAATAATCGTTTCCGACCCCATAAAGTATATATTTTCTTGATCAGCATCGAAAGCCGAGTCGATATGACCATGTCCGTCTGTCCGTCTGTCCGTCTGTCTGTTTCTACATACTTAATCGATCTTAAATTTTGAGCTACGTGAATAAAAGTCATATCATTCTGTCCGTTGATGTTGCAAGCAAATTAAGATCAAAGATTGGTCGGATCGGACAACTATATGTTATAGAAAAATAGGAAAGATCAGAGGTACCTCGGTCAAAATGTGAGTTGTTCAAAACAGTTCTTGTGAGAAAAACTTTTTTTTTTTTTGAGATATCTCAAATTTGGC
>JAECWJ010000261.1:0-19149 GCA_018150375.1 Drosophila sturtevanti | reverse complement strand
CATAAACCATGTGAAAAATATCAATTTCTTCTTAGAAGCTTTAAGTTCGTTTTAAATGAAATCCGACGGAACATATGTATACATGTTCTAAAGTTTCTTCTTAAAAAAAAATAATTTAAGACAATTTAAGACTAGAAGGTCGGGCCGAAGTCAATATACCCTTGTAATATATGATCCATTAGAAATTAAATACACCGCTCAATATCCCCCAAATTTTGGTAATCCGTACACAATATTCTGCACTATTTATTCATACTCATCCATCATAATCCCATAATAGTTTCACAGTGAGGAATATTTACAATAGCTTATAGCTAAGATTTTTATACAATCAATTAACTTAATACGCGGACTGCTATGTGATAGCATGACAACACTAATATAATGTGATTTTTCCCGCAACATCTCATAGTAAAAGACTATACGGCTAAAAAGAAAAATCGGCCTCCGTTTCAACTCCGTTTTGCTGAGATGCCAAAAAACTAATCTCGTCCCTCACTCTGACCTATCAGAATGTCGGAGTCTAGACTCTGTCGGGTATAAATAAATAAAATAAGTTCAACAAAAATTTTTTTTTCTCATTATTCCGATTGCTTTTTGCACCTATGTTACCTGTTCGTATATCTAACCTTTGTCCGACTTGGAAATTTAAAAACTCTTGCACGCTATTAAAGCTGTTTCCTCAAATATGTCCGATAGAAATTCACTTATCATTCTTGGAGATTTTAATTTCCCAGATATTTCATGGGTGCCTGATGCACCGTCCATGATGCTACCCTCCTCGTCATATTGTTTCGTAGATGGTCTTCATAATTTATATCTATGCTAAATAAACCCTGTGCATAATTCACATGAGAAATTTGAAACTTGATCTCATATTTGTATTAAACTTTCTCCAATATCGTTGTTTCCAGGATTGACCCACTTGTTCTTCCAGAAGATAAATTTCATCCTACATCAGATATAGCCATTGACCTTTCATTTCAAGAACCGATTTTTGTGCTAATTCGGTCTCAAAGATTCGCTGTTTCGTACGGCTGACTTTGTCAACCTTAATAATTTTACTCTTAATATTGATTGGTCATATTTGGATAATTGCATACATATAAACACCCCCATTCAATACTTTTATAGAGTGCTTGACTCTGTTTTTAAAGTTTGTATTTCTTTCAGAAAATCGGTTCGATCTAACAGACCACCCTAGTTCACTCAGGAGTTGTCTAACTTACGAAACATCAATTCAAGATATTATTAGAAGTATAAAAAAGCAGACCGCCCATCTGATTTTTCTCTGTATTTTGTTGCCCAATTTAATTTCATGATTCTTAACACCAAATGCTATAAGGATTAGTTTCAGCGGTGTAAACTTCAGTTTTCACATGATCCTAAGCAGTTTTATATCTGGTTCTTAGCACCAAATGCTATAAGAATTAGCTTCAGCCGTGTAAACTTCAGTTTTCGCATGATTCTAAGCAGATTTAGAGCATTCTTTTTCTTTTGCGTAAATATGAATTATGAAGAATTGCTTATTTAAATAGATGGAACTTTCAACGAAAACGATAATATTATTATATATTGTGTTATTATCGATATAAAAATGTATTACTATATGATTACTCTTATTCTTATTACTAAATCATATGGTTTCCTGTATTATCATTTACTACATAGAAATTCTTCAATAATAAAAACTATACTTATATATGGACTCCAAAGTTATTGCATATATTTTATTAATTTTATTAATGCTGTATTTTAGGTTAAAAATGATTTTAATCCAATTTAAAATAATAGTTTTCCTTTGGGAATTTTCGTAACATCACGCCAGTAACGTCTCGCCAAAATATGTGTTTAAAGTCAAATAAAAAAATTACAAAAAACTTGATTCTAATATGATAAACTGGAAAACAAACTTGTATTATTCAAAAACATTATAAAACTAGAAAGATGGACTAACTTCGGCCGTGCCGAAGTTCGTATACCCTTGCAGATTTTCTCTATATAATTCACCAGAAGCATTATTGTAAATTAAACATACCAAATTTACAAATTCAAAATTTTGAGCTTGAGAAAAAAATTTTTCATACAAAATTTTTTTTTGTACCGATTGTTCCTATAGCAGCTATATGATATAGCCAACCGATTCTGATAAAACTTGATTGAAGTATTAAGAAGTTTATTAAACTCACAAATATCAAATTTCGTGGCATTCGGTTGAAAAACAACAGAGATATTGAGGATAAACCTTATTCATGACCGATCGGTCCTATGGGAGCTATATGATATAGTCGTCCGATTCAGATGAAACTTAGTTGAAGTATCAAGAAGCATATTAAACTCATAAATATAAAATTTCGTGGCATTCGGTTGAAAAACAACAGAGATATTGAGTATAAACCTTATTCATGACCGATCGTTCCTATGGGAGCTATATGATATAGTCGTCCGATTCAGATCAAACTTAGTTGAAGTATCAAGAAGCATATTAAACTCATAAATATCAAATTTCGTGGGATTCGGTTGAAAAACAACAGTTATTGAGGATAATCCTTATTTATGACCGATCGTTCCTATGGGAGCTATATGATATAGTCGTCCGATCGGGATGATTCCGAGATATACAATGCCTGCAGCAAAAAGGAGCCTATGCTGAAAATTTCAGCTCTGTAGCTCTTATGGTCCCGGAGGAGAAGCTGTTGATCCAGACAGACGGACAGACGGACATGGTCATATCGACTCGGCTATTCATGATGATCAAGAATATATATACTTTATATAGTCGGAGATGCTTCCTTCTGTGCGTTGCAAACTTCTGACCAAAATTAATATACCCTCTGCAAGGGTATAAATATTTATGAGATTCGCCTACATCGGGAAGTCCTTACATCCGATTCGTTTCGGATTTTTGCTAAATATATTGCTACATAGGTACAACACAAATGTCAAACAACTTTTTTACAAGTCCGATTTTTTTTTTGTTTTAATCTAAAGAACGTAACGTCACGCCAAGTTGGAATTGTGCATATGGAAACATTTAGCTATTTCAATCATTTAAAAGGTGGCTATTTCGGCATTATTTTCAAACGCAGGGCATCTCGGTTTTTCAAATTTCATTGTGTGTTATATCACAATGCAATTGCTTTTTGAGTCTCTCACTTTGCTTGAACAGTACATATACATACATACATTTGTATGTATGTATGTATGTACGTATGTACATATTGTAGTAGCTTTTTTGGTTGATTTTCAATACTCGAAAGTTTTCGAACGAAAAATCATAAGGTTGGAAAAGAAAATAAATAAATATTTTCTCTGGATCCGTAAATTCCAAATGGTTTCGGTATTATAACGGTTTTTTTATTCGGTGTGTGTTGCCAATGTGTAATAACATTTACATATGTATGTAAGTATGTATGTATGTATCTGTTCATGACAATAACTCGCAAATCACAAATGTTCAATATCAGAACTAGTTAAATCTAACAAAGAATTAATTAAGAAATAACAAAATAATTAATGCCTTTTCACTTATGCTTTCATTTTTTCTGAATTTTTTATATCGTATAAAGTATATCGTAACCGATGCCAGACTTCGTTGGAAAGATAAATGTATGCCCATATATACATACATATGTATGTATGTCCATATGTACATATGTACATAGTTTAGGAGTCAAAATTAGATACTAAGGATATAAATAATATATGTATGTATGTATGTATGAAAAGTTAGAACGCCACGGCCACTCTAATATGAACATACATATGTAGACATTGCATTTCTCTGAATTAAATTGATTTTCTTCAAAATACATACATATATTTTATTAAATTACCCCGACATTTTTTATCAGATCTGTTTAAAGTTACTGGTGTCGGGTATAAATAAATAAAATAAGATCTGTAAGTCAAATTTGACTGAGATAGTTCAACAAAAAGTTTTTTATTTTCATTATTCGGATAGGAGCCAGTTTTCACTGATGTTTGATTTGACGCAGAAGAGAGAGTGGTATAGAAGCGGAGTGGCAGTCCGTCGGACATTTGAAGTTGAAAGTAGTAGCAGTTGTTTGAAATAATTTTGTCAATAGCACTTCTCGGTAGATGAGTTGTCTAAGTGGCCCAGTCATTTTTAGGCAACTGAACAACGAGGATCCGGGTTCGAATCTCAGGCTAGTGCATGGATGTAGTTTTCGTCTGAGCCGAAGGCTAGTGCATGGATGTAGTTTTCGTCTGAGCCGAAGGCCTTAGATAGGCCCTAATAATAATAATAATTTTATCAATAGGCTTAAGTTGTTTTCCTGATAAATTTTATAGAACCTACTCATCTAAATGTCATAATCATCAATAAAATCGTACATGTTTAAAAAGCGAGTTTTATTACCCTCTGGTTTAAAATTGACGGTCTAAAAAATGCAAAGAAATAGCAGACGGTCGAGGGTTACTAATGATGATTAAGAACATATATGTACATACGTATGTTATGTGGTCGGAAGCACTTAGTTTTATGCGTTAGATCCCTTTGACCAATTTTTGATTCACTCTGGTATAAAGAAACGTTAGCCACAAAAAACATCTCAAAATGTAAGCTAATAACATTTTTTTTAATTTACAAGGAACACATTTTGTAACTATATTTACATATGAAAATTAAGAGTGCAGGCCGTGATCCTTTTCTGCTTAAATATCTATCTTATCTATATTGGAAATTGAATTACATTTAGAGACATTTTTTTGAGGGAAAATAAATTAATAACATGTTATCACTTTTATTTTAAAAGTGATAACATAAATATATTTTTGTTCAAATGTTCAAAAATTTTTAGAATCTTTTTTGCGTTCGGTGATCTTGTTGGAAAACTTTTTAATACAAAACTTCAGCATCCTCTAGGAGTGGCATTCAATCTCACTAATTAAAAGCTTTATGTGGCTGATAGAAATTGATGATGGAAATTATTTGTTGGTAGCCGATACAAACAATCAGAGTCCTCCTAGAGTAAATTTAAAAATGCTTTACTGGATTTAAGCCGCGTTTCGCCCACTAGTGCGACAACCGCCGGAGGATAGCTGCAAAAAAGTACTTCGCAAAAATCTTCCGTTTTATCGTAACAAAATATAATTAAATTTGTGTTGAAACTATGTGACATGTCTAATGAAAAAGTTCTCAAATATTATTGATATACAGGACGCGTAAGAGGTCAGCCCGCGACTAAGACATGATATATTAATTAATGTTGATTGTTCGAAAATATATTTATAATGACAAAGTATACTTTAGTTTTAATCATTTTACAAATGTATTTATTTTTTTAAATTCAAAAAAAGCATTTTGCATAGTTCTAATAAAGGAGCGTTTCATATAGTTCTAATAAAGGAGCTATCGATTTTTGCAGATTTTATCAGCTTGATCAGTGTCCCCGGCTTATTTACAGACTTCTGCAAATAAATTTTTTAAAATTGACGGTTGTCTACCCTGTGAACCATCTATTGTTACTGTTGGAGTGAATGTGATTGGTGGAGGAAGTGTGTTTGTTGCTTCACCATTTAATTTAAGAAGCTCTGCTCCATGGCTGCTATCCACGCACTTTTAAATTAGAACAATATTTTGTAATTCATTAGGTAAACGATTATCGCGAATCATGCAGGTCACTACTTCTATACGCAGCAACGGATGGTAAAGATATGCTTTCCATTTTGTAGCCCCATGTTGACAATCAAAAGTAAGTTCACCTTCATCTTCTTAGGTTGCCGCCTAACGAAAAAATAATATTTGAATTAGTCGTTAGTTATAATTCACATAAACCATGTGAAAAATATCAATTTCTTCTTAGAAGAAACTTTAAGTTCGTTTCAAATGAAATCCGACGGAACATATGTATACATGTTCTAAAGTTTCTTCCTAAAAAAAAAATAATTTAAGACAATTTAAGACTAGAAGGTCGGGCCGAAGTCAATATACCCTTGTAATATATGATCCATTGGAAATTAAATACACCGCTCAATATCCCCCAAATTTGGTAATCCGTACACAATATTCTGCACTATTTATTCATACTCATCCATCATAATCCCATAATAGTTTCACAGTGAGGAATATTTACAATAGCTTATAGCTAAGATTTTTATACAATCAATTAACTTAATACGCGGACTGCTATGTGATAGCATGACAACACTAATATAATGTGATTCTTCCCGCAACATCTCATAGTAAAAGACTATACGGCAAAAAAGAAAAATCGGCCTCCGTTTCAACTCCGTTTTGCTGAGATGCCAAAAAACTAATCTCGTCCCTCACTCTGACCTATCAGAATGTTGGAGTCTAGACTCTATCTCGGGTATAAATAAATAAAATAAGTTCAACAAAAATTCTTTTTTCTCATTATTCCGATGGCTTTTTGCACCTATGTTACGTGTTCGTATATCTAACCTTTGTCCGACTTGGAAATTTAAAAACTCTTGCACGCTATTAAAGCTGTTTCCTCAAATATGTCCGATAGAGATTCACTTATCATTCTTGGAGATTTTAATTTCCCAGATATTTCATGGGTGCCTGATGCACCGTCCATGATGCTACGCTCCTCGTCATATTGTTTCGTTGATGGTCTTCATAATTTATATCTATGCTAAACATAGCTCGCAAATAACTGATGACCGTTTTTCTTCATGCGGTCTCGTTGCGAGCACAACCGAAAAAGTTCATACTTTCTCGCTCTCGCTCTGAGCAAGAGACTTTTGCTGTCTTTATTTATGTTTTCTATTGAGCGCTTTTCGTTGAGCTCTTTGTATATCGCTCTTTCAATGAGCAGTGCGTAAAGAGCGGAACGAGAAACGCTCGCACAATGAGAGTCACCAAAAGACCGATTGACCGAAAAACTCAACGCAAACGGTCTTTACATTTATTTTTGTTGTTGTGTAAATACGATCGCATTAATATATTTCGTCTGCAAAGCAGACCCTTAACGATTTGCTTGCCTATGCGTGTGAATGTATACCACTACATACGCAAAAGAGCAAAAGACTTTTATTTTCACTGATCACGACGAAACGGTCTTGGAACAACCAGAACAAATCAGAATAGAAGAAATCGGTTTCGCTCCGAGCGCTAGCATTAGATTCTTAAATGATTAAGAACCGATAAATCGGTAGCTCGCTGAGTCTTTTCGAAAAGAGTCAGGAAAAGACGCTTATTTGCAGACAACAAGAAACGGTCGACAGTTATTTGCGAGCTATGATGCTAAATAAACCCTGTGCATAATTCACATGAGAAATTTGAAACTTTTTTTTTTTTTTTTTTTTCGCGCGAATCCCAACGGGTGCACTAAGTGCCCACACCTCCCGCCCAACCGACCGAGGGGCGCATACCGCATAACGTACGGCTCGAGACGCGGGAACAAGATCACAAAACACAGACAAATAAACGAATTCTACTTCTAGTTACGAACTAAATAAGATAAGATAGAAGTTTTTAGTAAAGGAAGAGAGAGCTCAGAACTGATTACACTGTAAAGGCGGTTGTAATCAGAACAACAGACTCGAAAAGGTTCATGCATGGCATAGTTAGTAGAACAGCGTGGAAGTGATAGAGGTATGAAATTTCTAGTAGGCCAACAAGGAACTGATAAAGCTACTCGGTTCAATAACTCAGGCGAGTCTATTTCACCATTAAGGAGCTTGTGCATGAAGTTCACGCCAAGCATTACTCTACGGTTAGTTAGAGAAGGTAGGTTAAGTAAAAGAAGTCTACTAGAGTACGATGGTAAATTGATATTGCGATCCCAGTTCAGACCACGAAGAGCAAAGAGTAGGAACTGCTTTTGGACAGATTCAATTCTTGCTTGGTGTGAGTCATATTGAGGTGCCCATATGCAAGATCCATACTCAAGGATAGGACGGACCAATGAAGTAAAGAGAATTTTGGTTGTGTAAGGGTCATTAAATTCCTTTGACCATCTTTTTACAAACCCAAGAACTCCCATAGCTTTGCCGACAGTAGTGGAAATATGAGACTTAAAAGATAACTTTCGGTCCATAAGGACACCCAAGTCATTTATCTCATCGAGGCGTTTTAAAGGACTATTATTAAGAAAATATGTCACAATCTGTGGAGTATTTCTGAAAAAAGTTAATACACTACATTTAGAAGTGTTGAGGTTAAGCAAGTGAAGTCCACACCAAGACTCGAAGTTGTGAAGGTCAGATTGCAACCGAAATGGGGAGGCCATGTCCTTAAAACTAAGACAAATCTTAACGTCATCCGCATACATAAAGACTCGAGAGTGATTTATGACTGAGGGAAGATCGTTTATGAATAATGTGAAAAGCAAAGGTCCCAGATGACTGCCCTGAGGCACTCCCGAAGTCACATGGATGGACCTAGAAAATGAGGACTTGAAAAGAACCTTTTGAGTTCTTTTTGTCAGATATTCTCGAATCCAACCAAGTAAAAGGCTTGGAAAGCCAATATTACTTAACTGAAGAAGAAGAAGCGCATGATTAACAGAATCAAAAGCCTTACTGAAATCAGTGTAAATGACATCAGTTTGCCTTGCATTCTTAAATCCTTCGATCGTCAAAGATGTAAATTCTAATAGGGTTAGTGGTTGTAGATCTATGTTTCACAAACCCATGCTGAGTTGGTGAAATAATAGAGCTACAAAAATGTTGCAATTGAGAAGTAATTATCTTTTCAAACGCTTTAGGAATAGCGGACAATTTAGAGATACCCCTATAGTTCGTTGCATCGGATTTCCTACCATTCTTATAAAGAGGAATGATATAGGATTTCTTCCAAATAGATGGAAAAGTTGAAGAGTTAACGGACAATATAAAAAGTTTTAAAATTGGCTTACATAGAGCCTCTGCGCAAAATCTGAGTACACAGCCTGGTATCCCATCGGGGCCAGGAGAGTACACTGGTTTTACTAAATTAAGCACGCTAAGTAACGAACTTTCATCAATCAAAGGATTATAGATATAATTAGACTTTTTCAACTGGTAAGGATACGAAAGATTCGCTCGATATTCCGTGGAGGAATAAGTTGTTTTAAAAAAATCAGCAATCAAATCAGCAATTTCTTGATCAGTGTCCGCTGTATTATTTTCAAAAGAAATTCGGTATGGAAGGACGGACGTCTTACGTTTAGAATTGACGAAATTATAGAATAATTTCGGATTTTGTGAGAACTCAAATTTGCGTGTTAAGCCTCATAAAATCCGAGCGTGCGACTATATAACGAGCGAAATCAGAGGGACGACATGATTTCTTGTACTTTTTATAATATCTCGATTTCACGTTCTTTAAGTTAGATAACTCACGAGAAAACCAGGGGGGTCGATGAGACAACACTGGCATCCTGCATGGGACACAAACCCTAAGAAGCGAATCGAGAGTATTGTAAAAAATAGAAATAGCTAGATCCATGTCTGAACAATTGTATAAAGGGGACCAATCTGTTGAAAGAATAAGCTCATTCAATTTAAGAAAGTTGGCTTTATGAAAGTTACGTGATCTAGGCTTTGTCTTAACACCAACAATTGGTGCTCGAAAAGGTAGATCAATAGTCAATTCTAAAGTGGGGTGAAATTTATCTTCCGGGAGGACTAGAGGGTCAGTTCTAGAAACAACGCAGTTGGAAGAATCAATTACAAATATCCAAAGATCTTCCATTCTTATTACGGACAGAGTTTATCTGGGCCAAGGATAATTCAAAAAGGCCATCAATAATCAAATGTGACGTAGAAGGAAGCAACGAAGCAGATTCATCTGAAGGTGACCATTGAATTTCAGGCAAATTAAAATCACCAAGAGCAATTAAGATGTCACTATCTGATAGCAAAGAAGAAACATATTGAATTGACTCTAGATGTTTGTTATATACTGACATGTCGGATTGTGGCGGAATGTAGGAACATGTTACGTAGCCGGAAAACGACTTGAGTCTAACCTTAACTCCAACAAACTCGATTTCCTGAAATTCAGGAGAATGAATAATGTCAGAGGGTAAGGTAGACTCAACTGCTATCAAAACTCCTCCACCTACGCGATTGGTCCGATCACGCCTAAAAATTGATGGTTTTAACCATGGTTTTAACCATGTCTCTGTAAAAGCTAAAATATTAAAATCAAATACTAAACTATCTACATATAGCCTAGGAAGCTTAGATTTAAGTCCTCTTACATTCTGATAGGCCAGACAAAGGGACGAAATTAGTTTTGTGAACCACCAGCAGATGCTGATGGTTCGGCAGAAGTTGAAGAGGCGGGGATAGAAAGCCTAACCGGATCTCGAGTTTCCTTTTTTCCGTGTACTCTTTAACTAAAATGTGATCCGGCCAAAAACTGTTACTGCAAATACAATCAAACAGTTCGACCGGGACACTAATCTTAAAAGAAGAGATCTCTCTTGAATAATTAAATTTAAATTTTTCCACCGATATTTTGTTGGCTTGAACTTTTGTCTTAATGAAAGCTAAGACGTCATCCGACGAATGTTCGGGATCAAGCCTAGAAACAAATATGTGTTTCTTCGGAGGAACACCTGTTAGGGGTCTACGGAGACCAGACATGGGATCCGCCACGGCATTTATAACCGCAGCAGATTCAATGAGAGTGTCCGTATGTAGGCTTCTGACAGGATCCCTATTGGCAATATTCTCTATGTTGGATATATGCCCAGACATATCGGAAGCTACAGCTTTATTCGCCTGTAAAGGGAGACCATTTCCTGGAGAAATGGAAATAGTCTCATCTTTCCGATCACTTTGCGGAACGGGAGTAGTAAACGAAATAAGCTGCGGTGGGTTTGGTTGTAGCAATGGAGAATGTGGAGAATGTGGTGCTCTGGCCGAGTTCAAATTGGGGACAGGCAGATCCATGGAAGGATTCCGCGCACTGGTTTTTTTACGCCTTGGAGACTCATTCAACAACTTATAATTGTTGACTTCTGCTTCCATTGCGTTAAACTCATCACAGAGCATACGAAAACCAGTGGACAGTTTTTTGAATCCATCCCTGGTCTGCCTCATGAAAACCCTCATTTCTATTTCGACTTCTCGGCATGAGTCACAGCCCCATTTAAGCCCTACGAGCTCCAAACTATCCCTTACCTTGGCTGTATAGCCCGCACATTTAACATGCATGACATTATCACACAGCCAACATGAGAGAAATACGTTATGGGGTGCAGGGGGGTTCAAACATTTCTTGCTTGAGCAGACAGACATTTTATAAAATTTAATATTAATAAAAAAAAAAATAAAAATGTAAATTGGTGTAAATGGTATCTTCCAGTTTTAGTTTGTCTCTTTGAGAAATTATTTGAGAGAGACCATAGATCTGTTTTGTTTGAGTTTAGTTTATTTAATAATTTTTAATTCTGTTACAATTCTTAACTATAGCTAAGACCGCGTAACTGCGCTGCCAGTGAAGCCGGCAGAGGAGCGGTATACTTATGTATAAACATATGTATGTAAGAATGTCTAAATGTTTACATAAGCATAAGTATGTATATATGTGCCGCCGCAGCGGGAGAGTGAGGATGTATCATATTACATTTTGGGCCCAAGCGGCCGCGCGTGTTATATTTGCCGACTAAGCAATTGTCCAGCAGCATGCACTCATGGTGGTTACTTAAGAGGCCGATGCACTTAAATGCTGCGCACATAAATAATATTAATATATAATAATAAATAAAGTATATTAATATTTGTAATATTATGAATATGATGTTTTAGAACATGCTACATCCCCCCTCTTAGAAAAATAACGTAACTTCGTGAAGTTATTTTCTACTTTATTATTATGTATAGATATTTATTTGTATATTGTTTTTTGTTTTTTCATTTGGAATTATGTATTTGAATCATGTATTTGGATTATTTATTTGAATTTATTTGAATTTATTTGAATTTATTTAAATTTATTTGAATTTATTTGAATGTTTGCTTATTTGTTTAATGATATATATGATAATTAATAAAAAAAATTTTTTTTTTTTTTAGTGTCATGAAATGTGGAAAATATTAATTGTTTTTCTCCTTTTATTTTTTATATGAAAAAATTTTTTGTGTTTTTTTTTTATATATATATATATATTAACTGATAAAAACCTTTAACCTATCTTTATGTACTATCTGTTTTTTATTTTTGCTATTCTTTATAATTATATTATTATTTTTTTCTATGCTAATGACCTCAAATGGTCCTACGTAAGAAGGTTCTAATTTATGACCTGTTTCATTTTTTAGATAAACCTGGTCTCCTATTTCTATTTTAGAATCTAATACTTTCCTATCAATTATTTCTTTTTGCTTAGTTTTATTTTTCTCTGAAAGTATTCGAGCTCTCTTATACGCGTTTTTTAATCTAAACTTAACTTCTTTTGAATAGTCTTCTACATTATATATAGGTTCTATATTATTTACGCTATTAAATTGCATTGGTAAATTGTTTTGTATAACAAATACTAGTTCATATGGACAATAATTATGTGTTACTGATGGTGTTGTGTTAAAACAATACACGAAATACTGTAACCATATGTCCCAATCAGTTTTATCTACTGAAATGTATGAACGAATGTACTCATTGAATGTCCTATGACTTCTTTCAACGGTACCTAATGTCTGGTGGTGGTGTGCAGTAGACGTTATGTTGTCTATCTTTAGATATTTGCACGAGTCATTAATTATGGATTTTTATATTCCGTTTCCATGTCCATAATGAACGTCTTCATTGGACCGTGCTTCAAAATAATGTTTTCAAATATAGTTTTTGCAACTGTTGTTGCACTTTTGTCTCAGTTGGTATTGCTACAAGGCCATTATGACCTCCTTGTATTTCATTGCTATATAATTTAGACAGTATCGCTTCTTGATCTTTTTCATTTTGTATTTTGTATTATATTTTATTGCCCATATTATTATTAAAAGATTCAATTGAAATTAATTCAAAGATCTTTTTGCACGGTGCCACTTGAGTTAGCTGATTTGAAGTATACCGGCTTGCATTTCAAGCCTTTGGAAGAACTGACCTAAGTCAAGTTTCCCATTGGTGTACAAATCGCTAACATCAATTCTTGCTATAATTTTCTTTCCATGCTCCTAAGAACATGTATTGTTTCTTATATGCAAGGCCACTACTTTATTTAATATGTCATCATAAATGATTTCATATAAGTTGGGCTTAGAAGCGTTGTTAAGTGTTTGCATAGGCAAATCTACTTTTACATTTTTAATTTCCTGCGCAGGATTCTTACTGTCTACACTGTTGCCTGGTAGTGACTTTCAGGACTTTATTTTGTATGTCTTTTTTTTTTGAATATTAATTGTATTTGTATGGGGTTTTTTTTTTTATTCAATGCCTATAATTTCATTACAAGATATTGCTAATTTTGTATCTACTATATTGAATTCGTGTGAAATTGTGTATTGATTGAATTGGACATTTATTAGAGTAGTGCTTTGGTATTTTATTTTTTCTTTAGAAATTGTAACAAAGTGATCGGAATTAATTTTGAAAAGTGAAATGTTAATTTTATTTATGTTAGTTTTACAGAAATATTGAGATTAAAATTTTTTGATTAAATAACCTTTTCCTCGGTATTTACCTCGGACCCCATTGTTGTATTTGCCTGATGTAAAATGTAGGTCAGAGTTAGCCTGCCCAGTTGCCTCTGTGCAACTGTTGACAAATTTGGTAATGGCATCATTCATATTGCTGAATGTGCCTGCCTGCATAATAAGTTTTACCTTATTGAGAGCGCAGTTTCGTGTCATTGCATATACAGCCTGCGATGTGCTGTATTTGGATGCCAAATCTGGTGATAAGCCATCATTTATATAGGCTCCTTCAAGAGACTTAGCAAGATTTTCCACCTCTTGGGTGTATGTATTGGCTGTTTTACTTTTCTGTTGTAAATTAAGGAGTTTGGTAGAAATAACTTCTACTGATTCTCCTTCTTCAATCGCGCAATTACTTCAACAATTGTCTGCTCATTGCTGATTAGGTTTCGAGCATAACCTTTTAATTTTATTTTTATTAAACTTATTGCAGTTGTTTCATGTGCGCCTTTTAGAGAGTCTATTAGGTGTAACGCGTCTATGAAGTTTTGTAGGTTCTCAGCCTTTCCATCAAATTCTGATAACAAAGATGAGGCTAAATTAAGAAATTCTACAACTGTTTGCGCCATGATTGAGTTTGAACTTGTAGTTTTAACTGCAGTGTTTCTATGTTACTGTCTATATTGAAAGTTGTTTTATGTTTATTTGAAATTTAGTTTAAAAAAAAATTAACTTTCATTAGATTGATTGTTGTTGGGAGTTAGCAATATGACTGAATCGTCATCGGAGCTCTCCAGATCAACAACCTTGATTTTGTCTCTAAAAAAGTTCGTGTATCCATATTGGTAAGTCCCTGTTTGGTAATTGTTTGGTATAGCGGACTTTAAGTGACTCTTCGATAAGTATCGTTCAACTTGAGAAAATAGTTGTCTAATGTACTCATGGTTTTTATTCATTTAATCAGTTGATATATATATATTTATTCGAAAATCATTTGATATATATTTATTCGGAAATCAGAATATTTATTTGTAAATTGGTAAGTAAAAATTTTAAAACGCACTTTTACAATAATTGATGCATAGTATATTTAGATCTTATCAAGATCATTAGCATGGCTTAAGGCTCTTTTCGCTACACATTGATTGTGTAGTTTATATGCTCTGTATAATATATATGCGCTCATTATTATTACAATTATTAGTAAAAGTACATTTGTGAGCTTCAGATCAACATTTGATGATTCTATCTTATTAATCACATTAGCAGTGGAATCCACTGTCTTTGTGTCTATTAACCCCATATTGGGTTCATAAAATATATCATCAAATTCGCTGATTTTGTTATCAAACATTCAAATTTTAAAAAAAGAATTTCGAGAATTTTGAAGAAAAATTTTTTTTTTATTTAAAAGAAAAAATTTTCCTTTTAGATTACCCTACCTATTGGGTCGTATAGCTTTACAGGCTATACTGCTATGGGCGGAAAAGATTCCGCGCAGTTTTTCAATGTTTTTACAATTTTTATTTTTTCTTATTTATATATATATATATATGTATTTAATTTTATTTTATATTTAAAAAACAAATTTATTCTGGTGTCATCTTTTCTTTCTTGGTTCTTTCTGGTCACTAGCATCAGCTAGGCATCGCCGGTTGGCACGCTGATGCTCCATCGACGTTGTAAAAGGCGGCCTGCCTTTCACACTTAAGAGCTGCTGCTGCTGTCCGGGGCCTATTGGCTCACGCGGTTCCGGTGCCGGTCTTCGCACCAGGTTTACTTCTATGTTGGTCAGGTCGTATAGTCACTCAACTATTTACCAATGAGGTGGCTGCTGATTGTAGATGGGCATGTACTGCGAGTACATAGCTGGGAGCTTGGTTCTTACTGTCTACACTGTTGCCTGGTAGTGACTTTCAGGACTTTATTTTGTATGTCTTTTTTTTTTGAATATTAATTGTATTTGTATGGGGTTTTTTTTTTTATTCAATGCCTATAATTTCATTACAAGATATTGCTAATTTTGTATCTACTATATTGAATTCGTGTGAAATTGTGTATTGATTGAATTGGACATTTATTAGAGTAGTGCTTTGGTATTTTATTTTTTCTTTAGAAATTGTAACAAAGTGATCGGAATTAATTTTGAAAAGTGAAATGTTAATTTTATTTATGTTAGTTTTACAGAAATATTGAGATTAAAATTTTTTGATTAAATAACCTTTTCCTCGGTATTTACCTCGGACCCCATTGTTGTATTTGCCTGATGTAAAATGTAGGTCAGAGTTAGCCTGCCCAGTTGCCTCTGTGCAACTGTTGACAAATTTGGTAATGGCATCATTCATATTGCTGAATGTGCCTGCCTGCATAATAAGTTTTACCTTATTGAGAGCGCAGTTTCGTGTCATTGCATATACAGCCTGCGATGTGCTGTATTTGGATGCCAAATCTGGTGATAAGCCATCATTTATATAGGCTCCTTCAAGAGACTTAGCAAGATTTTCCACCTCTTGGGTGTATGTATTGGCTGTTTTACTTTTCTGTTGTAAATTAAGGAGTTTGGTAGAAATAACTTCTACTGATTCTCCTTCTTCAATCATACGCAATTACTTCAACAATTGTCTGCTCATTGCTGATTAGGTTTCGAGCATAACCTTTTAATTTTATTTTTATTAAACTTATTGCAGTTGTTTCATGTGCGCCTTTTAGAGAGTCTATTAGGTGTAACGCGTCTATGAAGTTTTGTAGGTTCTCAGCCTTTCCATCAAATTCTGATAACAAAGATGAGGCTAAATTAAGAAATTCTACAACTGTTTGCGCCATGATTGAGTTTGAACTTGTAGTTTTAACTGCAGTGTTTCTATGTTACTGTCTATATTGAAAGTTGTTTTATGTTTATTTGAAATTTAGTTTAAAAAAAAATTAACTTTCATTAGATTGATTGTTGTTGGGAGTTAGCAATATGACTGAATCGTCATCGGAGCTCTCCAGATCAACAACCTTGATTTTGTCTCTAAAAAAGTTCGTGTATCCATATTGGTAAGTCCCTGTTTGGTAATTGTTTGGTATAGCGGACTTTAAGTGACTCTTCGATAAGTATCGTTCAACTTGAGAAAATAGTTGTCTAATGTACTCATGGTTTTTATTCATTTAATCAGTTGATATATATATATTTATTCGAAAATCATTTGATATATATTTATTCGGAAATCAGAATATTTATTTGTAAATTGGTAAGTAAAAATTTTAAAACGCACTTTTACAATAATTGATGCATAGTATATTTAGATCTTATCAAGATCATTAGCATGGCTTAAGGCTCTTTTCGCTACACATTGATTGTGTAGTTTATATGCTCTGTATAATATATATGCGCTCATTATTATTACAATTATTAGTAAAAGTACATTTGTGAGCTTCAGATCAACATTTGATGATTCTATCTTATTAATCACATTAGCAGTGGAATCCACTGTCTTTGTGTCTATTAACCCCATATTGGGTTCATAAAATATATCATCAAATTCGCTGATTTTGTTATCAAACATTCAAATTTTAAAAAAAGAATTTCGAGAATTTTGAAGAAAAATTTTTTTTTTATTTAAAAGAAAAAATTTTCCTTTTTAGATTACCCTACCTATTGGGTCGTATAGCTTTACAGGCTATACTGCTATGGGCGGAAAAGATTCCGCGCAGTTTTTCAATGTTTTTACAATTTTTATTTTTTTCTTATTTATATATATATATATATGTATTTAATTTTATTTTATATTTAAAAAACAAATTTATTCTGGTGTCATCTTTTTCTTTCTTGGTTCTTTCTGGTCACTAGCATCAGCTAGGCATCGCCGGTTGGCACGCTGATGCTCCATCGACGGTGTAAAAGGCGGCCTGCCTTTCACACTTAAGAGCTGCTGCTGCTGTCCGGGGCCTATTGGCTCACGCGGTTCCGGTGCCGGTCTTCGCACCAGGTTTACTTCTATGTTGGTCAGGTCGTATAGTCACTCAACTATTTACCAATGAGGTGGCTGCTGATTGTAGATGGGCATGTACTGCGAGTACATAGCTGGGAGCTTGGTGATTGTTGGGTTTTTTTTTTTTGGAATCCCACGTATTCTATTTCTTTGTTTTGTCGTTGATGTGTTGTCGAGACTGGAGCGGTTGCCTAGGAAAGCTGGAGCAGTTGGAGCACTTTATTTGTAGTCCATCATCCTGTTCTTCTCATCGGTATTGGCAGGTGTGGGCCAGCAAGCCAACGGTAGAAATGATAGCGATTTCATGTTGATTGTGAGTTTTTTTTTTGTGTTTGGCCTGCACCAGAAACGCAGCCAAAAATTACAAAAGTTCACAATTGTGTTTTTTCTGGTATTTGAACTGCAATTTTTATGTTTGTGTGCATTTCATTTTATATCAGTGCACAACGTTTTTTTTTTTTTGTTTTTGTTTTTGTTTAATGGTTGGTTGTTTGGTGGTTTCTTGGTGGGCAGGTTTTTTATTTGGATTGTTTTTATCCTTTCTCCATGTCCCTTTTTCTCCAGATTTATTTTTATTTGTCCTGGTCACTGATCCTTAGTGACCACTGTCACGGTCGCCATGTAAATGGAATCTTCCAGTTTTATTTTGTCTCTTTGAGAAATTATTTGAGAGAGACCATTGATCTGTTTTGTTTGAGTTTAGTTTATTTAATAATTCTTAATTCTGTTACAATTCTTAACTATAGCTAAGACCGCGTAACTGCGCTGCCAGTGAAGCCGGCAGAGGAGCGGTATACTTATGTATAAACATACATATGTATGTAAGAATGTCTAAATGTTTACATAAGCATAAGTATGTATATGTATATGTACATATGTGCCGCCGCAGCGGGAGAGTGAGGATGTATCATATTACATTTTGGGCCCAAGCGGCCGCGCGTGTTATATTTGCCGACTAAGCAATTGTCCAGCACCATGCACTCATGGGTGGTTACTTAAGAGGCCGATGCACTTAAATGCTGCGCACATAAATAATATTAATATATAATAATAAATAAAATATATTAATATTTGTAATATTATGAATATGATGTTTTAGAACATGCTACATTGGTAAAGAATAAAATAAAAGGCCAAAGAAAAAACTCACTCAGTGGTTGGAACAAATTCGACACTTGGGTCAAACTTGCAGCGAAAATAAAAAGAAATTAAGAGAAAACACGCACACGTATAACGCGAGATAGAAAATAGATCAGAGCGCGAGCAAAAGAAAAAAGGTAAAGAGCGGGAGAGCCACAAACACTGCACATGCAATATCAATGCGTGGGCGAGAACGCGAGAGCAACTTGCAACGGTAAAGATGACAAACGCAAGATCAAAAGCAAATATAAAAAAGCGCAACAACAATGATATAGAATCTTTGTTGTTGTGTGAAGAATAATTTTAATATACATATTGTTTTGTTTTTGCGATTGTAATTAACAAAATAGCAACAAAAGCGATGAAAGAAGAAACACCGAATTTAACAACAAGAATTTAAATTAATCGCGATTTTGTATTGGCGAAAACAGTAAGTGTTAGCAAGAGCTCAGGAAAACACGTCTATCCACGAGGA
>JAECWJ010000259.1:0-64618 GCA_018150375.1 Drosophila sturtevanti | reverse complement strand
TTTCAATCGGCTCATTTTCCAACAAGGTTTCCTGACCACCGGGATTTATATTCTCTTCATCCTCGCCTTGTGGATCAGGGTCAATCTCCATTCGTTCAGCAAGGTTGTTCGATAATTGGTTGATCTTGTTGATCAGCAATAAACGGTACATGTCTGGCTATTTTCAAATTCCGTGAGCCAACCCCCCAGCATTTGAATGCCATGCTTTTGATAAAGCTCAGTGTTTAACAAAAACCGTAGCGGTCCATAATCCTTTTTAGCTGGTCTTATAGTCTCCGCCGCGAAACTATGTCGATATTCCAGCTTACGCTTTAGGTGGATTCTGTACCACATGAGAATTATCAAAGGAGCGAGGCAGAGCAGTGACCGTGTCGGAAACAGACATAGGAACATTAACTACAGCTCCTCTTACGGCGCATTATTTTTCATAGCCTAGGGATACAATTCTCAACCGGATTATTGGAGAAATTCAGTCTTTCCTCTAGGCATGTTATATCCGCTTTAGGCAATCGGGAACTTCAACGAAATCAAAACCTTCAGAAAGACATAAATTGGGTATTTTACCTTGATTATTTATTGATCTGGCACATGTAGAGCAAAATAAAAGGTGCCAACTGTAGACGGGAAATTTTTCAGACAAATAAAAAGGACTTTCTTATATCCAACATAGGAAATTTAAAGGGGATTCGGTTTATAATTCAAATGTTTCGTATTATGCATAAAAAATGTTTCCTCCACAGCTGGTACGTTATATTTCAGTTGGGCCCCATTTTTATTTGACGTAAATATGTTTGTCGTGCCATACTCATTCGCTGCTGCATATGCAACTCTCTTTTGTTGCTGCGTCTCTTCTGGTGACATTAGTGCTCTAACTTCCCTATATTCTTGTTGGGATTGCCGTTGCGACTCCGCTTCACGATTTTGAGAGTTTTGGCGATAATTAATGACTCCGTGCTTCATTCATATGTTGAATTTGTTCAGCAATTCTTCGGGCTTGCATTCGAGTTACTCTTCTTGAGATGAATCTTAACATTTGTTCTCGTCTCTTACAGTCACCCACGTCTTCCGTTCCCGTCGGTAATTCGCATCACGTTCGCGCCTTCAGATTCCCATACCCAAATTCTGCCTTCGAACAGAATGTCTAGCAGTATTGCGCTCTTGCTCCTGCTGTCTTGCATCCAAATCTTCTCGACGAATGGAGGATAATGCGTCTCTTTCGCGCTCCACTTCCCTGTACTCAAATTCTGTCTTCGAACAGAATGTTCGGCAGTATTTCGCTCTGCTCCCGCTGCCCTGCATCCAAATCTTCTCGACGAATGGAGTGGATAATGGTGTCTCTTTCGCGCTCCACTTCCTGAACTCCAAATTCTGCCTCGAACAGAATGTTCGGCAGTATTTCGCTCTTGCTCCTGCTGTCTTGGTATCCAAATCTTCGCCCGAATGAGTGATAGCGTCTCTTCTGCGCTCCACTTCCCTGAACTCCAAATTCTGTTCCCTGAACAGAATGTCTTGGCAGTATTACGCTCTTTTGCTCCCGCTGTCTTGCATCCAAATCTTCTCCGGGGGGCGTCTCGTTCGCGCTCAGCTTCCTGAACTCCAAATTCTGTCTTCGAACAGAATGTTCAGCAGTATTACGCTCTTGCTCCTGCTGTCTTGCATCCAAATCTTCCCGACGAATGGAGTGGGATAATGCGTCTCTTTCTTGCTCTACTTCCCTATACTCAAATTCTGTCTTCGAACAGAATGTTCAGCAGTTGCGCTCTTGCTCCTGCTGTCTTTCATCCACATCATCTCGACGAATGGAGTGGGATAATGCGTCTCGGTCGCGCTCAGCTTCCCTGTACTCCAAATTCTGTCTTCGAACAGAATGTTCAGCAGTATTACGCTCTTGCTCCTGCTGTCTTTCATTTAAATCATCTCGACGAATGGAGTGGGATAATGCGTCTCTTTCGCGCTCCAATTCCCTGTACTCCAAATTCTGCCTTCGAACAGAATGTTCAGCAGTATTACGCTCTTGTTCCCGCTGTCGAGTAGTAGGGATATCCCTTCTTGTAGTGTGAGATGCATTATCCTCATCGCGCTCTCTGTTTCTAGCGGCGGACTCCTTGCGGCGAGTAGAACGTGACAACGCATCCTGCCTCGTTCTCGTGCGCGCGTTTCCATATTATGTTTGGCGTTCATTAGCCAAACGTTGCGAATCCTTTCTCGAATCGAAACGGATCTTCTCGGTAGTGGCGCTGACCTTTGTGACTCTCGCAGACGTTGCTCGGCTGACTTTTTTGAAAGGCGCGGCATTTTCGAACTGTAATTTAGAATTTCAATGATCTTAAATTGCTTATAACGCTGTAAAAAGATAATATATTATTCTGAAAACAAGATAATATGGCAAGATAATAATGGCAATGGAAGCAAAATTAATTGAATACAATGAATTAACGCTGAAATAAAAAGTTATATTTGGTTATATGTAGATGGGGGAAAAGCGGAAAACACTTGAATTTGAAAAATTAAATACAGTAGTCTTGAGAAAGACTCGTATTTGAAAAATCTGACACAAAAGTTTTGAAAAAACTAGTATTTTAGAAATAAGGCACAAAAGTCTTGAACAAAACTGAATAAATTTTTGAAAAAACTTACGAAATTTTCCAGTGTTGGCAGCGTCAAAAAGGGCAACAGCAACTTCACTCGCGATCACGGTGATTTAGGAAGCGCGCTCACTTTTTAAACACACACACGTTTCACAACACTTTCAAAATTTCAAATTGCAAACTTTAACAAATAGCGCCAAAATTTCGGAAGCAGAAAATTAATTTAGATAATAGCAGTCGGAAAGTCTTCATCGGTCGGAGAATCGATTAAGAATGAATTGAATTTTAGTTGGCAGCACCACGAAAGCTATCGTGTTTTATGTTCCGATTGTCATTTATTCCAATTGTGGCACTATCTTTATCTTTGTCGCTCTTACAGTTTATTAGTAAGAGCTGACTAGAATCTAAGTTAGCAATTTTAATGAACATTTTAAAGTACAAATGGACTTATATGTATTATATGATCCTATATGTATAAATATGGACATATGTGGATATATATATATGTATGTATATCCATACATGTTGCTTATTCATTAGACTTTTGATGTTTTTGTGCAGGTCGAACTCCCACGTTTTCGTTTTTTTTCCCACGTTTTCGTTTTTTTCCCACGAAGCGTTACCCCTGTACCCTCTCACCATTCATAAGAACATACAAACAAACATATGAATGTATGTATGTATGTAAGTGTATTTGTCAATTATTTTGTAAAAGAAGTATTAAATTTGTGTACCCCCGTTGTTAGTTAGTTAAATCATGATGTAGTTAGTTAGATCATAGTATTAACGAATTGCCGTTTCCTTACAAATAATGACTTCTGTATTATTTCTCCTTCCCCTCCAACTTAAGAATATTTATCTCTTTTTGGCGGGCTTTTAATATAAAGAGTAATATATGTATGTATGTATGTATATTGCATGCACATGTTTATGCCGTATGCACAAGCATACAAATATGCATATCATAAAAGAGTTGGATATTTTATTGAATTATTCTTTTATTTCATTAATGCCCTTGTGTTTAAAAATGATTTGAAATTGAAGTAATGATCACTAAAATTGATGTAATTTGTTTTCAGCATGGCAATGTTATTTCAACTTAACTTGAAAGAGTTGAGAAATAAAATTCCAAGAACTATTTCATTAGTTCTCACGATACCACCAACACCCCTTTCCCCCTCCCCCATCAACCGACAGGGCAATAAAACTATTTCTCTCACGCGCTAACCTTAACCTTGACAAAATATTGGCGGACTTCTAAAATAAAGTTTATCTTGTCTATGCACTTGCTATATGTACATATGTATACGCACACCTACACATTCAACAAATTAGAAAAATATTGTCAAATAAAAAGGTTTTGGCATCAGGGAAACAGAAAATTTAGCAAGTTCCAAGTACTCAACGCGCAATCTTCATCGATTTTGTTCCATTCCTCACATTTCAACATTCGCCTTTTCTAATAAACTATAATGCCATCACTCTTACTCTTAGGGCTTTCGTTTGTTGGTTCTCACGGTCCCCAGTCCCGTATGCCATTCCACAAAATGATTTTTTTCTCACGCTCTAACCAAATAAAAAAAACAAATTATCGCGCCTTTAATATAACGTCTTTCTCCGAAATATTGATTCATGGACCTTACCCAAGTGCAGCATGTGCACAATATATGTATACATACATACTACATCCCGTACCAAGCGCTCAGAAAATTCAGAAGCTATCTTTTTTTGATCCATTTCATTGCTCTCAATCTTACCCGCTCTCTGGTAAACAACCTTGAGAGTGTCACTACTCCGCGCCTAATTCCTACCAAATATATTAATATGTATGTGTGTATGTATGTATGTACATGCCATATTCGCAAAGTAAAAACCTTCATGCACGGACATGATCATTATACACACTACGCAAGCGCAAGGCCGTCCCATTCAGACAAACCATTAAGAGACTGATTATGGCGCTCACTCTCACAAGTTTCGTTTTCTGGAGAGGACAACAACAGGGGGGGACTTAGTGATAAAATAAATACTTCCGAATTAATGGTCGATTGGCTAGTTGCAGAACAACTCTATGGCTACATAATCTATCTGGTGTTAATGACTAATTTTTAATCTCGCAGATGAAACTTAGGCAAAGATCATATAAGAAATGCAATATATGTTGACTGAGTAATGGCAAAATTATATCGATATGTATTTCTTAGGTCCGCTACTGGTCGAATACTTCTTTATATATTTTTGTCTCTTTCTAAACCATGCATATATATATATGTAACTTAACTAACTTAATTTGCTGCTTTTGGGGGGTTGATTTATTGATTTTATTGATTTATCCGAACTAATTCAAATTTATTGGTATGATGTAAAAGTAAAATTCTCATCTGTATGCTAAATTTGGTTAAGATACATATCTCAAAAAACAAAAAAGTTTTTCTCACAAGAACTGTTTTGAACAACACAAATTTTGACCGAGGTACCTCTGATCTTTCCAATTGTTCAATACCTTATAGTTTTCCGATCCGACTTTAAACTTGATTTGCTTGCATTATCAATGAACAGAATGCTATGACTTTTATTCACGAAGCTCAAATTTACGTTCGATTCTTTGCGAAGAAACAGAAACAGTCGTCATATCGACTCGGCTATTGATGCTGATTAAGAATATATGTACATATACATACATACATATACTGGGGTCGGAAACGATTATTTCTATACGTTACAAGCATCTGACCAATTTTATTATATCCTCTGCAAGGGTATAAAAAGAAAAAGTAAGAAAAAAGTAAGAAAAAATTCCAGTTTGCCAACGGCCGGAGTTGAACCTCCGCTCACGTCATTTCTAGAATCGCTCTCTACCTATTGCGCTACCAATCTTAAAATTCACGGTCTCGCTATTTCGGTATACATTGTAAGCGTCCAGCTTCTCGCTCTCTAAATTTTCTGACGAATTCAAGAGAACAACAACACAATACAAATAGTTTTTTGTCTCTTTCTGTTTCGCACTCAGCTTGTAGTTTTTTCAAGCACGTGTTCGCATATATGTATGTATGTATGTTTGTATGTTTCCATGTATGTTGTTTGTGTACAAATATATAAAAGCAAATATAAACGTATTTAATTGGCTGCATATGCAAACATACTGATGCTGATGGGGGTTGATTCATTGATTTTATTGATTTATGTCGGTGTTTATTATCCGATCTGATTCAAACTTACTGATATGATGTATAAGTATAATTCTCATCTGTTCACCAAATTTGGTTGAGATATCTTAAAAAACAAAAAGTTTTTCTCACAAAAACATACTTTTTTCTGATGGGGGTTGATTATTGATTTTATTGATTTATGTCGGTGTTTATTATCCGATCTGAATCAAATTTGCTGGTAAGGTGTAGAAGTAGAATTGTCATCTATGTGCCAAATTTGGTTGAGATATCTTAAAAAACAAAAGTTTTTCTCACAAGAACTGTTTTGAACAACTCACATTTTGACCGAGGTACCTCTGATCTTTCCTATTTTTCTATAACTTATAGTTGTCCGATCCGACCAATCTTTGAACTTAATTTGCTTGCAACATCAACGGACAGAATGATATGACTTTTATTCACGTAGCTCAAAATTTAAGATCGATTAAGTATGTAGAAACAGACAGACGGACAGACGGACAGACGGACAGACGGACAGACGGACAGACGGACAGACGGACATGGTCATATCGACTCGGCTTTCGATGCTGATCAAGAATATATATACTTTATGGGGTCGGAAACGATTATTTCTATGCGTTACAAACATCTGACCAATTTTATTATACCCTCTGCAAGGGTATAAAAATAACAAAAATTAGTATGCAATAACCAAATTAAACATGTTAACTTTTACATTAATTAAAATTAACATACATTAAAATTAATTTAAATAAATTTCATCAATATAAAAACTAATTACTAAAGAAGTTAACGAGTAAAAGTGGTTCAAAAAAAAAACGTTATATTTTTTTATTGCATTTTATTATAGTAGGTGAAAATAGATAATATAGGTAAAATAATCGTTCTCTCAACAAATAATAAATTAATGAAAGTCTTTTCAAAAATCATTAAAATAACCCAGTCTTTCGAATCGAACTAATAATTTCCTGATATCATCCAAATATCCTTGAATCTCGTAACATTTCTGACGAACCTCATTATTTTGAGCCACATCAGCAAAATCAATTTTGTTTGACTTTAGCCTAGGAAAAAGTCTGAAAGGAATTAGAATGATATATGTATTTTAATGCTGTCGTTATATATTTCCAATCGAAAAATTACCATAATATTTTGCACTATGAATTTGATTCCAAAATCCATTTGAAGTGGGGAAAACCCCTTTATAGCCAATTTTCTTCAATGTTTCCAACAAAATAGTAAAATAGTAATTTAATAGACTTTCCCAATCATTTAATCGTTGTTCAGGACCCATTAACGTGTAGACGGCATAAATAGTGTCAACTGAGATAGGACACAGATTACATATTTGAAAATCTACAAGCATACAATCCTCTAGAATTCCAGTATCCTTATGGTGTTTAAATAACATGTTCCTTAGATGAAAGTCACCATGACGGAGTACATAGTAGGTATTATTTTTTTTTTTTTTTTTTTTTTTTTTTTTTTAAAACGCGCGAATGCACTAAGTGCTCACACCTCCCGCCCAACCGACCGAGGGGCGCATACCGCATAACGTACGGCTCGAGACGCGGGAACAAGATCACAAAACACAGACAAATAAACGAATTCTACATCTAGTTACGAACTAAATAAGATAAGATAGAAGTTTTTAGTAAAGGAAGAGAGAGCTCAGAACTGATTACACTATAAAGGCGGTTGTAATCAGAACAAAGATAGAGGTATGAAATTTCTAGTAGGTCTACAAGGAACAGATAAAGCTACGCGGCTCAATAGCTCAGGGGAGTCTATATCACCATTGAGGAGCTTGTGGATGAAGATCACGCCAAGCATTACTCTACGGTTAGTTAAAAAAGGTAGGTTAAGTAAAAGAAGTCTACTAGAGTACGATGGTAAATTGATATTGCGATCCCAGTTCAGACCACGAATGAGTAGGAACTGCTTTTGGACAGATTCAATTCTTGCTTGGTGTGAATCATATTGAGGTGCCCATATGCAAGATCCATACTCAAGTATAGGACGGACCAATGAAGTAAAGAGAATTTTGGTTGTGTAAGGGTCATTAAATTCCTTTGACCATCTTTTTACAAACCCAAGAACTCCCATAGCTTTGCCGACAGTAGTGAAAATATGAGACTTAAAAGATAACTTTCGGTCCATAAG
Organism: Drosophila sturtevanti; assembly: GCA_018150375.1. Classification (NCBI taxonomy): domain Eukaryota; kingdom Metazoa; phylum Arthropoda; class Insecta; order Diptera; family Drosophilidae; genus Drosophila; species Drosophila sturtevanti. Next base: position 56,697 of record JAECWJ010000259.1, on the reverse strand, counting down.
GACACCCAAGTCATTTATCTCATCGAGGCGTTTTAAAGGACTATTATTAAGAAAATATGTCACAATCTGTGGAGTATTTCTGAAAAAAGTTAATACACTACATTTGGAAGTGTTGAGGTTAAGCAAGTTAAGTCCACACCAAGACTCGAAGTTGTGAAGATCAGATTGCAAACCGAAATGGGGAGGCCATGTCCTTAAAACTAAGACAAATCTTAACGTCATCCGCATACATAAAGACTCGAGAGTAATTTATGACTGAGGGAAGATCGTTTATGAATACTGTGAAAAGCAAAGGTCCCAGATGACTGCCCTGAGGCACTCCCGAAGTCACATGGATGGACCTAGAATATGAAGACTTGAAAAGAACCTTTTGAGTTCTTTTTGTCAGATATTCTCGAACCCAACCAAGTAAAGAGCTTGGAAAGCCAACATTACTTAATTTAAGAAGAAGTAACGCATGATTAACAGAATCAAAAGCCTTACTGAAATCAGTGTAAATGACATCAGTTTGCCTTGCATTCTTAAATCCTTCGATCGTCAAAGATGTAAATTCTAATAGGTTAGTGGTTGTAGATCTATGTTTCACAAACCCATGCTGAGTTGGTGAAATAATAGAGCTACAAAAATGTTGCAATTGAGAAGTAATTATCTTTTCAAACGCTTTAGCAATAGCGGACAATTTAGAGATACCCCTATAGTTCGTTGCATCGGATTTCCTACCATTCTTATAAAGAGGAATGATATAGGATTTCTTCCAAATAGATGGAAAAGTTGAAGAGTTACCGGACAATTCAAAAAGTTTTAAAATTGGCTTACATAGAGCCTCTGCGCAAAATCTGAGTACACAGCCTGGTATCCCATCGGGGCCAGGAGAGTACACTGGTTTTACTAAATCAAGCACGCTAAGTAACGAACTTTCATCAATCAAAGGATTATAGATACAATTAGACTTTTTCAACTGGTAAGGATACAAAAGATTCGCTCGATATTCCGTGGAGGAATAAGTTGTTTTAAAAAAATCAGCAAACAAATCAGCAATTTCTTGATCAGTGTCCGCTGTATTATTTTCAAAAGAAATTCGGGATGGAAGGACGGACGTCTTACGTTTAGAAATGACTCATTCAATTTAAGAAAGTTGGCTTTATGAAAGTTACGTGATCTAGGCTTTGTATTAACACCAACAATTGGTGCTCGAAAAGGTAGATCAATAGTCAATTCTAAAGTGGGGTGAAATTTATCTTCCGGGAGGACTAGAGGGTCAGTTCTAGAAACAACGCAGTTGGAAGAATCAATCACAAATATCAGATCGAAAGATCTTCCATTCTTATTACGGACAGAGTTTATCTGGGCCAAGGATAATTCAAAAGGCCATCAATAATCAAATGTGACGAAGAAGGAAGCAACGAAGCAGATTCATCTGAAGGTAACCATTTAATTTCAGGCAAATTAAAATCACCAAGAGCAATTAAGATGTCTCTATCTGATAGCAAAGAAGAAACATATTGAATTGACTCTAGATGTTTGTTATCACTACGATTATTCCGATACTCTGCCATGACTACCTTGAGCTGTTCCAGGTAATTCTCTTTGATCTTTTCAATATAGGGTATATACTTAACCAAATCTGGTTGCCCATTAAGCATTTGCAAAAAGTTATCCATGCCAGAGGTAATCATGGGATCGTTCAGAATATGAGGCATTTCGATTAAACCATATTTAAATTCGTTCAAATACTTCGGTTGCTCGTTCAGTATTTTCATGCTAACCGCATGCCATTTGGCCAATTTTCGCAGAGAGCACTGTAGCTCCTCGATAGTTGGTTCCCGATCACGCATTACGGAGTAACCCAGTGGAACTAAATTATCAAATATTAGAACTCGTCCTGGCTGCAAACTATAGTAAATGCAGGGTACATAAAGCTTCGTTTTATCACCTACTTCCTGAAGAATTTTCTCAAATTTGGGCAACACTTCACTATACATTCCGATTTCTGTTTCGAAAGGTGTGACGAATGATTTGTTACATTTTCCTTTTCACGTCTGATATTCTACAAAGGCACGGAACATCACACCGGCATCACCCCTACCCTTTTACCCTATGGGTAAAGGGTATAAAAACAGGGTAAATAAACAATCATACAATCAACGCCGTGCACTATAAATGATGGAGGAATAAAAACGTAGCAATTTTTGATTAATAAAATAAAAAATTTTTAATTTTATAGATTATTAAAATAACCTAGCCTCTCAAATCGATATAACAATTTTTTTACATCTTCTACGTATCCTTCAATCTGGTAACATTTCTTTCGAGCGTCGTTGTTGGGAGCAATCTCAGCGAAATCAAATTCCTTTGACTTCATAGCCCACATCAGAGGTAATATTGTGGAAACCAAAAAAAATCCTACAACAATTTTTAAGAATTACAACATTGTCATATATATTTTTGATAAAAGCATTACCAAAATATTTTGCACGATGAATTTGATCCCAAAAACCAGTTGAAGTGGGCAAAGGTCCTTTATAACCAATTACCTTCAATGTTTCCAACAAAATGGAAAAATAATAGTTTAAGAGACTCTCCCAATCATTCAAACGCTGTTCAGGACTCATTAACATGTAGATGGAGTAAACAATGTCAACCGTTATGGGACATAAATTTGAAATCTGAAAATCCACAAGCATACAATCCTCGAAGCTTCCAGTCTCTTTATTGTGTTTAAATAACATATTCCTTAGATGAAAGTCACCATGGCTGAGTACATAGTAGGTATCATCACGACGATTGTTTCGATACTCTGCTAAATAACATTTTAGCTTTTCCAAAAAATTTAGTTTAATATTTTCAAAATAAGGCTTGTACTTGGCCAAATCAGACTGTTCGTTGAGCATTTCTAAAAAGTTGTCTATGCCCAAGTTTATCATATCGGAAATATTTGGCAATTCAATCATACCATGTTTGTATTCTTTCAAAGATTCCGGTTGCTCGTTCAGGACTTTCATGCTAACCGCATGCCATTTGGCCAATTTTCTAAAAGAGCACTGCAGCTCCCCAATAGTTGGTTCCCGATCCCGCAATACGGAGTAACCCAGTGGAACTAAATCATCAAATATTAGAACTTGCCGTGGCTGCAAACTATAGTATATGCAGGGTACATATAGTTTTGTTTTATCACCAACTTTTTGAAGGATTTTCTCAAATTTGGGCAACGCTTCACTATACTTTCCAATTTCCGTTTTGAATAGGTTGGACTCACTCAATACATCCTTCTTGTAACCGTCCTGTTCGGGCATTGTTTTGACAATTAACGATTTGTTAAATTTTTGCTTTTCTGTCTCATATTCTACAGCGGCACGGAACATAATACTGGCATAATGATCATTCTTTCCACTCGCGGGTGAAATTTTTAGATCTAACACTTTTAGTTTTAGTTCGTTTTCATATTTGCTTAGAACTTCTGCAATAAATTGGGCATTCAGCCATTCTGGGGCCTCCAATTCATCAGCGTTATACTGGTCGTTGTTATTCTTGTTCTCTGCCATGTTGATTCTTAACTGAACTGTCTTCCAACTAGTTTCCGCTATATAACGAACTTCTTGTCAATCGTATTGCGAAAGCTTTGTCTCACACTTAACTTGCCTCTCTCAATTTTGTATATTTTTGTGAAATCAAAAAGTTTACGGACAATTTAATCGCCCATATATACAATTTGGAGCAAGTTAGGTGCATTTAGCTTAAAATCTATATTAATGCGTCTCCAGCAGTGCTGCAGTTTGTGAGTTTATACAAAAAAATTATTAATTACAAAATACAATTAAAACTTGAAGGATGGACTAACTACGGCCGAGCCGAAATTCGTATACCCTTGCAGATTTTCTCAATACTATAATTCGCCAGAATCATTATTGTTAATTATAGGTACATGCCAAATTTAGAACTTTAAAATTTTGAGCTTGAGAAAAAAAATTTGTTCATACAAAATTATTTTTGCGTACCGATTGTTCCTATAGCAGCTATATGATATAGTCAACCGTTTCTGATAAAACTTAGTTGACATATTAATAGGTATATTAAACTCACAAATTTCCTATGGGAGCTATATGATATAGTTTTTTGACCGAGATGATTCCGAGATATACAATGTTGAAAATTTCAGCTCTGTAAGGAGAAGATGTTGATCCTGACAGACGGACAGAAGGACAGGACTAGATCGACTCGTCAATTCATGGTGATCAAGCATACTTTATATAGTCGGAGATGGTTCCTTCTGTACGTTGCAAACTTCTGATCAAAATTAATATACCCTCTGGAAGGGTATAAAAGTTTTAATACATATAAGTAGCCTTAACTATACAGATAATATGTATTTATTTCCAAATCATTCGTCTTTGTTTAATTAAAGAGTTTCTGTTATCTCTGAAAGCTTAGCTACAATTTCAATAAAAAATATCAAAGAAGTTAACTTCGGCCCGGCGAAAGTTTAATATAAACATTTGAGTCCTTTACTATTAATTTGGTGAGCTATCTGTCAAGCCATTTAGTTTTTATGAAAAATTAAAAAACGGTATATTATTGAATGAAAAAATTTTCTTAGTCTTTATTTTGTTTCTTCCGATTGGAAGAACATACATGCAGAAAATAAATTGTATTAATATTAGAATATAATCAATTTTATTAATAAGTGTTACAAATACCAGGGTCTTATCTGTTATAAGTAGAAGAAAATAACAATAAGTAAGACACATTAGTAGTGTTATTTGAGATTTTTCTTTACTGGAAAATAAGAAAAATATTAATTTATGGTTCCTGGACTTCCTTCTGTTCTGAAAAGAATTATTTAGTTAATTTAATAAAAAGCTTAAAGAAAATAAAATAAAATCTGAAATAGAGAAATATTAAATTATTGGAAAGTCCGTCTTCTTTTCCCTGAAAGATAAGAAAATAATAATTAAGCAATGCTCATAAGTAGTGGGGCCCATCCTTATTTTTGCCCTGGAAAATACAAAAATAATAATTAAAGCATACTTTGTAGCGTTCTTTACTGAAAAGAATAAAATAATTATATTAGGAATATAATATAGGGAGGCTTCCTTCTGCACTGAAAAAGAAATCGCAATTTGATTAATAGCTGAAAATAGATAAGGAGTATTAAAAATGAACAAATATGGCATCATGGTGGCTGTATGATGTTTCATATACTTCGGCTCTTATATTTGGTAGCCGGTTAGAAGCAAATGCCCAATCGATCTCCGTTAATTGCTTAGTTGTTGGTACTTTTTGAAGAAGAGATTTTAGCCCCAGGCCATTCAGTGTTAACTCTAACTGATTCTGACCTGTTGAGCGACATATATTAAAGTCGCCCAAAACAACTATTTCATCATACAGCACTTTTAAATCCGTTACAATTGAGGTTATTATACTATTAAATCGATGAACGGGAAATGAAGGATTTTTATACGTCACGAGATATACGGTGTCTACGTGCTTAAATGTGACGATCTGACATACTTCGTTGGGATTGTGCGCTTCAATTGTCTTTTGCTCTAAAACCACAATGTTCTCAACAATTTGTGATTTTGCATATATAATTATCCCGTTGCGTGATCTTCTGTTTTCTTCACAGGCGCGTCCATTTATTCTCGCAATGGTGTTATATCCGAATAAAGCACATTCTTCATTCTCTCTTGTCCAACTTTCCACGAAGCATAGAATATCTGCCGATTTTAGGAATATATCAGCCTGTATATCCGTATATCGCAAATGTAAGCCTTGAACATTATGGTAGCATGTCAGTACATTATTTGACGGTTTGTCAAGAAGCCATTTTAGACAGGGCGTCAGAAATTTCTCAGTTCTGAGACTATTTAGCTCAATAAAAACTGAATCTGTTCGCTGCATTTCCCTCGGTGGAGAAAATTTTCCAATAATGTATAATCCTGCTGCATTGGTTGCTCTGCTGCAAGCTACATAAAGCGCAGATCGATTCATGCCATCTTGCAAAGTTACAACTACTTTGCTATACGTAGCACCTTGACTCTTATGTATAGTTATTGCTTCAGCAGGCACCACAGGAAACTGACAACGCTCTATAGTTACTTGCTCATTCTTGCGATACTGAAAGGCTCTCAATACTCGAACAATAGGAGTCCAATCAGGGTGAGATGTGTTTCTGTTCTTAGATCTGGCTTCGGCACCTACCGAATCCTCCAAAAACTTTATCCAAAGCGTCGATATTAATACGTTCGATCCACTTGATACGCAGTCAACACCCATAAGTTGTCCACTTGCTCCATTTACTAATCCGTCACTGGTATCGATATTAACTGTTATCATATACTTCGCAGTGGTTTTTAGGATTAGTGAGTATGGAAGTCCTTGAGTATCCGATGTTTTAAATCCTTGAACATTTTCCAAAATTTTTATTTTATTTGCAGGAGATATCGAAACAGCTTTTATATTGTCATTCGCAGTTGATATGAACTGTTCAGTGTTAATTTGAGCTAATTTTAAATTATTATAATTATTTGCTTTTGCATTTGAATAAAAAAGTCTTATTGCATCATCTGGGATATTGTTAATTTCCCGAGCATTAACTTCCCTTTGTTTAATTAAAGCTATATCGCTATTTGTCATTTTTCCTTCCGACATATTATTTAACGCAACAGCGAAAGCACAATCTTCCCGTTGCCGCATAATTTCTGTTAGCTCATAAAATTTAAATAGATCCCAAAGCGGAGTTCCAGTAATGACACTATAATTATCTCTCGGATTGGCACAGAATATCCATCTATCACCAACTGGAGGAAGCTGTTTCAAGTCTCCAAAAGCAATTATTGAAATTCCTCCGAAATATTTATTCGTTCGAAAAATCTGCTTTAGCCGACTATCCAAATATGATAGCATTTTAGCACCAACCATTGAAATCTCATCAATAATGATTAGCTTTAGATCAACAAGCTTCGAGTGCATCGTGTTCAAAACATCATTATTTAATGGTCTCAGTCCATTTGAAGACTGATTTACGGGTAACGAGAAAAGTGAGTGCAATGTGAGACCTCCAATTCCAAACGCGGCTTTTCCTGTTGGTGCGGAAAGCAATACTTTGGCCACTTCTGGGTTACTTCCCGCTATGTTGGCAAATCTCAACATAAGTGACTGATAAATAGTAGTAATTAGTCTACTCTTCCCCACTCCAGCGCCACCTCCGACATATTCATAAAATATTTTATTAGCATTCATGCTATGCATTACGTGGGCATAATATTCTCTTTGTTTATTATTTAGTGAACGTACCAATTCATGTAAATTATTTTCCGAAATCAATGGGGGCAATTTAATAATTCGAAGTCCATTCTCATCAGAGTTGTGATCGCTTTCGTTTTGTTGGAACACGTTATAGTCTCTTGCAACCTCTGGAATCGCAAATCCTCTGAACTCTTCATCCAAAATTTGTGAGGCAGAAATCTCTTGGTTTTCATTATCCCCATTTTCCATTTCCAGCAAAATTTCATCGAACAGCTCTTCATTAATTGCATCATATTTTTTCCTGTTGGAATCAATTAATATTTTATGATCATTGTATGTGGCTTCATTGTCTTTATTAATTATGTCGCACACTTCATTGCGCCAGGGAAAAATAGCGTAACAAGTTCTCTGTAATAATCCATTCTGGATACATTTTTACTAAACCTTCTCCATCTTAGGATGTAAGGATTTTTTCTTTTCCGCATGACGCCTGATCTGTTTTGAAGTTCGTATTCTTGATGTGCTTCATCTGGCTCCGCAATTTCATTTTCGGCAGCAGGATTTTCTTCCGTATTTTCTTCATCCTCTTCTGTATTTTCATCCGCATCTCTTCGTCTTCTTGAAGTTTTGCGTTCATAAAGTGCGGCAAAGTCGGCCAGGCATTCATGTTCCATAGATTCTGGTCTGAGTACGTAATAATCGTGAAGACCTGGCACATAAATATTTGTCGATTCAGGAGGAAGTCTTTCCAGTTCCTTCTTTGACTTTATCATGCGAACTCTTTGATCAGGATGCGAAGTATTGACGAATATGTTTCCATTGCTGGTCTCTGACAAATGAAGCCCCAGGATATTATAAACAGCTTCTTGAGCTGAAATTTCGGTTCCGTTTATAAACTTGCTTCCGAGGTGTTGCAATTTCTCCTTGATCGATCGATCTCGATGTCCTCCGGCAGTAATTTCCTCCATGGCTTCGCGAAGCAATTTCGACACACCTCTGTTTGATTTATTGATATAATTTATAATATAACTACAGCAACCATATGCATCCAAAATGAATTGGATATCCATATTTGCTCTATGTAGTCTTAATATATCTTCATTATATGCATTCAGCATTATATCAGAAAATTTTCTTCGAAGAAATATTTGAGGTTTTTTAATGCTTGTTCTTATTGATAAAATGTAAGCATCATAATCAATTCCCAGGTGCGTAAGAAAATTATCAAAATTATTTAAATGCAATTCTTCAGCATTCGATATATTTATTTTTTTATCCAACAATTCCGTAATGCGTTTCCAAGTATCTTTATAAATTTGATTGGCACTTTCTTCATCATCAAACGGATACAAAATTTTAGTTTCAGGCATTGGAGGGTAGGGAATATTAAACCGACATTTGCTTTCTCTGTGAATTTCTTTTTTACAAGTGGCACTATGTTTGTGGTATTGATATTTTAGAACATCTTTCAATTCTTCATTGTCTCCATTGGTAGTGATGAACATATCAATAAATCTAACCACTTCCTCTGTGTTTACTGAACCATCAATATTCTGCAACTTTGGTGCTCCTTTTAGCCAGTACATGCCATGAGAGTGAGGTGAGCCACGTTGTTGAAATTCTATTCTCCAATAATAATGAGAAAGCTCAAAGTCACCGAAAATATCTTTGCTTTTGAAAAGCTTCATTAACTGGTGAAGTCGGTGATCAAAATATCTGGAGCACGTTGCAGGATCTGAACGTATTAATCTTGCCTTTTCAGAACCTGACAGATTTGAAGCTTTATCTTCACTGATAACTATGTTATCTATAAGAAGAGATAAAATGACCAGGAGCTCATTCCATTTGGTCTCTGCCGCGGAAAGGGTAATAAAAAATGTTGGTAATCCAAACTGGCGAATCATAGCCAGAACCTTTTTTTTTCGGCTTCCCAATGGGCTGGGGAGGAACGCAATCCTTTGAGAAGATGGTAACCATCGTCATGCTGAACCAAGCTATTAACAAAAGTTTCATCCATCATGTTAGCCGCAGTAACATGTGCGGTGCCAGATTTTTTTCTAAGGCAAATAGAAATCGCATTTTTGATGCGTGTCATTTCATATGACTTGTACATGTATAAAATTTTTGGAATTTTAGCGCAGCGTCGGTCATAGTATCGAAGTTGAGACTTTGCTTTGCGACCGTATGTAGTTTTGCAATTAAAAATTCGACCACATGATATTGACGGAAAGGATAGTTCTTCAGCATCTTCCTGAGAAGTCATATCTACAGGACGCCGACCTTCACCAGGAGCCATTGCAATTCTTTCAATAATTGCATTATTTTCAATCGGCTCATTTTCCAACAAGGTTTCCTGACCACCGGGATTTATATTCTCTTCATCCTCGTTGCCTTGTGGATCAGGGTCAATCTCCATTCGTTCAGCAAGAAGTTGTTCCACAATTGGCCGATCTTGTCGATCAGCAATAAACGGTACATGTTCATTATTTTCAAATTCCGTGAGCCAACCCGGCAGCATTGAAATGCCATGCTTTTGATAAAGCTCAGTGTTTAACAAAAACCGTAGCGCTTCCATAACTTTAGCTGGTCTTATAGTCTCCGTCATGAAACTATGTCGATATTCCAGCTTACGCTTTAGGTGGACTTGTACCACATGAGAATTATCAAAGGAGCGAGGCAGAGCAGTGACCGTGTCGGAAACAGATATAGGAACATTAACCACAGCTCCTCTTACGGCGCATTGCTTTTCATAGCCTAGGGATACAATTCTCATGAATGGGATTATTGGAGAAATTAGTCTTTCCTCTAGGCATGTTATATCCTTTAGGCAATCGGGAACTTCAACGAAATCAAAACCTTCAGAAAGACATAAATTAGGTATTTTACCTTGATTATTTATTGATCTGTGACACGTAGAGCAAAATAAATAGGTGCCATCTGTAGACGGAAATTTTTCAGACAAATAAAAGGACTTTCTTATATCCAACAGAGGAAATTTTAAAGAAATTCGATTTATATCCAAACGTTTTGTATTATGCATAAAAAATGTTCCTCCACAGCTGGTACATATTTCAGTTGGGCCCATTTTTATTTGACGTAAATATGTTTGTCGTGCCATACTCATTCGCTGCTGCATATGCAACTCTCTTTGTTGCTGCGTCTCTTCTGGTGACATTGCAGCTCTAACTTCTCTATTTCGTTGGGATTGCCGTTGCGACTCCGCTTCACGATTTTGAGAGTTTTGGCGATAATTAATGACCCGTGCTTCATTCATATGTTGAATTTGTTCAGCAATTCTTCGGGCTTGCATTCGAGTTACTCTTCTTTGAGATGAATTCAACATTTGTTCTCGTCTTCTTACAGTCGCATCACGTCTTTCGTTTCGTCGGTAATTCGCATCACGTTCGCGCTCAGATTCCCTATACTCCAAATTCTGCCTTCGAACAGAATGTTCAGCAGTATTACGCTCTTGCTCCTGCTGTCTTGCATCCAAATCTTCTCGACGAATGGAGTGGGATAATGCGTCTCTTTCGCGCTCCACTTCCCTGTACTCCAAATTCTGTCTTCGAACAGAATGTTCGGCAGTATTTCGCTCTTGCTCCTGCTGTCTTGCATCCAAATCTTCTCGACGAATGGAGTGGGATAATGCGTCTCTTTCGCGCTCCACTTCCCTGAACTCCAAATTCTGTCTTCGAACAGAATGTTCAGCAGTATTACGCTCTTGCTCCTGCTGTCTTGCATCCAAATCATCTCGCCGAATGGAGTGGGATAATGCGTCTCTTTCGCGCTCCACTTCCCTGTACTCCAAATTCTGTCTTCGAACAGAATGTTCAGCAGTATTACGCTCTTGCTCCTGCTGTCTTGCATCCAAATCTTCTCGCCGAATGGAGTGGGATAATGCGTCTCGTTCGCGCTCAGCTTCCCTGAACTCCAAATTCTGTCTTCGAACAGAATGTTCAGCAGTATTACGCTCTTGCTCCTGCTGTCTTGCATCCAAATCTTCCCGACGAATGGAGTGGGATAATGCGTCTCTTTCGCGCTCTACTTCCCTATACTCCAAATTCTGTCTTCGAACAGAATGTTCAGCAGTATTGCGCTCTTGCTCCTGCTGTCTTTCATCCACATCATCTCGACGAATGGAGTGGGATAATGCGTCTCGGTCGCGCTCAGCTTCCCTGTACTCCAAATTCTGTCTTCGAACAGAATGTTCAGCAGTATTACGCTCTTGCTCCTGCTGTCTTTCATTCAAATCATCTCGACGAATGGAGTGGGATAATGCGTCTCTTTCGCGCTCCACTTCCCTGTACTCCAAATTCTGCCTTCGAACAGAATGTTCAGCAGTATTACGCTCTTGTTCCCGCTGTCGAGTAGTAGGGATATCCCTTCTTGTAGTGTGAGATGCATTATCCTCATCGCGCTCTCTATTTCTATAAGCGGCACTCCTTCGACGAGTAGAACGTGACAACGCATCCTGTCTCCGTTCTCGTGCGCGCGTTTCCATATTATGTTGGCGTTCATTAGCCAAACGTTGTGAATTCCTTTCTCGAATCGAAACAGGATCTTCTCGGTAGTGGCGCTGACTCCGATTTCTTGACTCTCGCAGACGTTGCTCGGCTGACTTTTTTGAAAGGCGCGGCATTTTCGAATTATGTAATTTAGAATTTCAATGATCTTAAATTGCTTATAACGCTGTAAAAGATAATATATTATTCTGAAAACAAGATAATATGGCAAGATAATAATGGCAATGGAAGCAAAATTAATTGAATACAATGAATTAACGCTGAAATAAAAAGTTATATTTGGTTATATGTAGATGGGGGAAAAAGCGGAAAACACTTGAATTTGAAAAATTAAATACAGTAGTCTTGAGAAAGACTCGTATTTGAAAATCTGACACAAAAGTTTTGAAAAAAACTAGTATTTTAGAAATAAGGCACAAAAGTCTTGAACAAAACTGAATAAATTTTTGAAAAAAACTTACGAAATTTTCCAGTGTTGGCAGCGTCAAAAGGGCAACAGCAACTTCACTCGCGATCACGGTGATTTAGGAAGCGCGCTCACTTTTTAAACACACACACGTTTCACAACACTTTCAAAATTTCAAATTGTAAACTTTAACAAATAGCGCCAAAATTTCGGAAGCAGAAAATTAATTTAGATAATAGCAGTCGGAAAGTCTTCATCGGTCGGAGAATCGATTAAGAATGAATTGAATTTTAGTTGGCAGCACCACGAAAGCTATCGTGTTTTATGTTCCGATTGTCATTTATTCCAATTGTGGCACTATCTTTATCTTTGTCGCTCTTACAGTTTATTAGTAAGAGCTGACTAGAATCTAAGTTAGCAATTTTAATGAACATTTTAAAGTACAAATGGACTTATATGTATTATATGATCCTATATGTATAAATATGGACATATGTGGATATATATATATGTATGTATATCCATACATGTTGCTTATTCATTAGACTTTTGATGTTTTTGTGCAGGTCGAACTCCCACGTTTTCGTTTTTTCCCACGTTTTCGTTTTTTTCCCACGAAGCGTTACCCCTGTACCCCTCTCACCATTCATAAGAACATACAAACAAACATATGAATGTATGTATGTATGTAAGTGTATTTGTCAATTATTTTGTAAAAGAAGTATTAAATTTGTGTACCCCCCGTTGTTAGTTAGTTAAATCATGATGTAGTTAGTTAGATCATAGTATTAACGAATTGCCGTTTCCTTACAAATAATGACTTCTGTATTATTTCTCCTTCCCCTCCAACTTAAGAATATTTATCTCTTTTTGGCGGGCTTTTAATATAAAGAGTAATATATGTATGTATGTATGTATATTGCATGCACATGTTTATGCCGTATGCACAAGCATACAAATATGCATATCATAAAAGAGTTGGATATTTTATTGACTTATTCTTTTATTTCATTAATGCCCTTGTGTTTAAAATGATTTGAAATTGAAGTAATGATCACTAAAATTAATGTAATTTGTTTTCAGCATGGCAATGTTATTTCAACTTAACTTGAAAGAGTTGAGAAATAAAATTCCAAGAAGTATTTCATTAGTTCTCACGATACCACCAACACCCCCTTCCCCCTCCCCCCTCCACCATCAACCGACAGGGCAATAAAAACTATTTCTCTCACGCGCTAACCTTAACCTTGACAAAATATTGGCGGACTTTTAAAATAAAGTTTATCTTGTCTATGCCCTTGCTATATGTACATATGTATACGCACACCTACACATTCAACAAATTAGAAAAATATTGTCAAATAAAAGGTTTTGCATCAGGGAAACAGAAAATTTAGCAGCAAGTTCCAAGTACTCAACGCGCAATCTTCATCGATTTTGTTCCATTCCTCACATTTCAACATTCGCCTTTTTCTAATAAACTATAATGCCATCACTCTTACTCTTAGGGCTTTCGTTTGTTGGTTCTCACGGTCCCCAGTCCCGTATGCCATTCCACAAAATGATTTTTTTCTCACGCTCTAACCAAATAAAAAAACAAATTGTCGCGCCTTTAATATAACGTCTTTCTCCGAAATATTGATTCATGGACCTTACCCAAGTGCAGCATGTGCACAATATATGTATACATACATACTACATCCCGTACCAAGCGCTCAGAAAATTCAGAAGCTATCTTTTTTTGATCCATTTCTATTGCTCTCAATCTTACCCGCTCTCTGGTAAACAACCTTGAGAGTGTCACTACTCCGCCTAATTCCTACCAAATATATTAATATGTATGTGTGTATGTATGTATGTACATGCCATATTCGCAAAGTAAAAAACCTTCATGCACGGACATGATCATTATACACACTACGCAAGCGCAAGGCCGTCCCATTCAGACAAACCATTAAGAGACTGATTGGCGGCGCTCACTCTCACAAGTTTCGTTTTCTGAGAGGACAACAACAGGGGGGGACTTAGTGATAAAATAAATACTTCCGAATTAATGGTCGATTGGCTAGTTGCAGAACAACTCTATGGCTACATAATCTATCTGGTGTTAATGACTAATTTTTAATCTCGCAGATGAAACTTAGGCAAAGATCATATAAGAAATGCAATATATGTTGACTGAGTAATGGCAAAATTATATCGATATGTATTTCTTAGGTCCGCTACTGGTCGAATACTTCTTTATATATTTTTGTCTCTTTCTAAACCATGCATATATATATATGTAACTTAACTAACTTAATTTGCTGCTTTTGGGGGGTTGATTTATTGATTTTATTGATTTATCCGAACTAATTCAAATTTATTGGTATGATGTAAAAGTAAAATTCTCATCTGTATGCTAAATTTGGTTAAGATACATATCTCAAAAAACAAAAAAGTTTTTCTCACAAGAACTGTTTTGAACAACACAAATTTTGACCGAGGTACCTCTGATCTTTCCAATTGTTCAATACCTTATAGTTTTCCGATCCGACTTTAAACTTGATTTGCTTGCATTATCAATGAACAGAATGCTATGACTTTTATTCACGAAGCTCAAATTTACGTTCGATTCTTTGCGAAGAAACAGAAACAGTCGTCATATCGACTCGGCTATTGATGCTGATTAAGAATATATGTACATATACATACATACATATACTGGGGTCGGAAACGATTATTTCTATACGTTACAAGCATCTGACCAATTTTATTATATCCTCTGCAAGGGTATAAAAAGAAAAAGTAAGAAAAAAGTAAGAAAAATTCCAGTTTGCCAACGGCGAGTTGAACCTCCGCTCACGTCATTTCTAGAATCGCTCTCTACCTATTGCGCTACCAATCTTAAAATTCACGGTCTCGCTATTTCGGTATACATTGTAAGCGTCCAGCTTCTCGCTCTCTAAATTTTCTGACGAATTCAAGAGAACAACAACACAATACAAATAGTTTTTTGTCTCTTTCTGTTTCGCACTCAGCTTGTAGTTTTTTCAAGCACGTGTTCGCATATATGTATGTATGTATGTTTGTATGTTTCCATGTATGTTGTTTGTGTACAAATATATAAAAGCAAATATAAACGTATTTAATTGGCTGCATATGCAAACATACTGATGCTGATGGGGGTTGATTCATTGATTTTATTGATTTATGTCGGTGTTTATTATCCGATCTGATTCAAACTTACTGATATGATGTAAAAGTATAATTCTCATCTGTTCACCAAATTTGGTTGAGATATCTTAAAAAACAAAAAGTTTTTCTCACAAAAACATACTTTTTCTGATGGGGGTTGATTATTGATTTTATTGATTTATGTCGGTGTTTATTATCCGATCTGAATCAAATTTGCTGGTAAGGTGTAGAAGTAGAATTGTCATCTATGTGCCAAATTTGGTTGAGATATCTTAAAAAACAAAAAAGTTTTTCTCACAAGAACTGTTTTGAACAACTCACATTTTGACCGAGGTACCTCTGATCTTTCCTATTTTTCTATAACTTATAGTTGTCCGATCCGACCAATCTTTGAACTTAATTTGCTTGCAACATCAACGGACAGAATGATATGACTTTTATTCACGTAGCTCAAAATTTAAGATCGATTAAGTATGTAGAAACAGACAGACGGACAGACGGACAGACGGACAGACGGACAGACGGACAGACGGACAGACGGACAGACGGACATGGTCATATCGACTCGGCTTTCGATGCTGATCAAGAATATATATACTTTATGGGGTCGGAAACGATTATTTCTATGCGTTACAAACATCTGACCAATTTTATTATACCCTCTGCAAGGGTATAAAAATGAACCAAGCAAGTCTTCCCTGCCGACTTGATGTTTACCCTGTACCAATTTGTAATAATTTGAAAATCACATTTTTACCAAGCTTATAGGTAAAGCTAAGTAACATACTTTAACAACTATATAGCTTTTTCTATCTATTATAAAAATTTTTGTACAATAAAATAGGAAAAAACAAGCAAAAGCGTATACATATATACAATTATTCATTAATGTTTAATCTACTACCAATATTAACATTTACATATGCAAGTTATTAGTTTATACTTAATTACAAGCCCGATATAGATTTTTACAAATTTTCAAAGTATCCTTGCCTCTCGAAACGGGCAAATAAATTCTTTACATCTTTTAAATATCCTTGAATTCGGAAACATTTCTTTCGAATATCGTCTTTTTGAACCACATCAGCTATATACATCTCGTTTGACTTCATAGACCACATCATCGGTAAGAAATTGATAATCAGAAAAAAGTCTGCAAATATTAATTATAATTTATATTAATGTGATTACGTATTTAAATTATTAGAAATACCATAATATTTTGCTTCACTAATTTGTTTCCAAAATCCATTTGATGTGGGAAAAACGCCTTTATAACCTAATTTCTTCAATGTTTCCAACAAAATGGAAAAATAATAGTTCAAAAGACTCTCCCAATCATTTAACCGCTGCTCGGGACCCATTAACATGTAGATGGCATAAATAGTGTCAACTGAGATGGGACACAAATTCGAAATTTGAAAATCTACAAGCATGCAATCCTCAAGAGTTCCAGTATTCTTATCATGTTTAAATAACATATTCCTTAGATGGAAGTCACCATGACTGAGCACATAGTAAGTATCATTACGTCGATTAATTCGATACTCTGATAAGACATTTTTTAGCTGTTCACTGTAATTCACCTTAATCTTTTCAATATAAGGCTTATACTTCGCCAATTCAGGCTGCTCGTTGAGCATTTCTAAAAAGTTATCCATTCCCGTACTGATCATGGGATCTTCTAAAAAATTCGGCACTTCCATTAAACCGTGTTTGTATTCTTTTAAAGACTCTGGTTGCTCGTTCAGGATTTTCATGCTAACCGCATGCAATTTAGCCAACTTGGACAGAGGGGATTGTAGCTCCTCGACAGTTGGTTCCCGACCCCGCATTACGGAGTAACCCAGTGGAACTAAATCATCAAATATTAAAACTTGCCGTGGCTCCACGCTATAGTAAATGCAAGGTACATATAGCTTCGTCTTATCACCATGTTCCTGTAGTATTTTCTCAAATTTGGGCAACACTTCACTATACATTCCAATTTCCGTTTTGAATAGGTGGGACTCACTCAACACATCCTTTTTGTGGCCATCCTGTTCGGGCATTGTTTTGACAACCAGCGATTTGATAAATTTTCCCTTTTCTGTCACATATTCAACAGCGGCACGGAACATAACACTTGCATAGTGATCATTCTTTCCACTCGCAGGTGAAATTTTTAGATTTAACACTTTTAACTTTGGTTCGTTCTCATATTTGCTTAGAGCTTCCGTGATAAATTGCGCATTTAGCCATTCAGGTGCTTCCAGTTCATCCGCATTGTACTGATCGTTGTTGTTCTTGTTCTCTGCCATGTTGATTCGTAACTAAACTATCTTTCAACTAGTTTTCGCTATTTAACGAACTTTTTATAAAGCTTTTTGTTCTACGCTCGAATATTATGTGTTAATTGTATTTAATATTGTGAAATAAAAGTTATCGCGTAACCCCAACATACGATCACTAGGAATAAAAGATTGGGGAAAAAGCTGAGCCAATAAGTTCGCTTTTTGGTCCCTCATGATGCACTTTCTCACGAGTAAGAAGATTTCCAAAACACAATCTGCGGACGCCCTATTAAATTATCATTATTTAATAAAATCTATTATGCTGTTGATTTATATAGCTATGTTTAAAGATACGATCGTATATGAACCAATCGTATATGTACCAAGGAGTATGTAATCATAAATGTATTTCCAATATTTATTTCATTTTATAAAGTTGAACCTAAATAGTAAGATCGACTTATTTAAACCATGCCACTGTGATTTTAAATAAAAATTTGCGTCTTTTACTTCTTCTTTTTACTTCGTCAAATACGTCTTTCACTTTTGGATGTTCTCTTCTAACTCAGCGTGTATGGCCGATGATCGCATTTGTTCTTGTTGCATCTTTGTCGTCTTTGCATCTTTGTAAACTTTTTGTCGTTGTCTAGAGTTAATTAGTGACCGAGGCAGTTTTACCACCCCATACATATATGTATGTATGTATATCTTGATAGACATCGATCATCATTTCTGTCTGTCTATGTGTAAAAAATTGGTCGATAAGCTTGTAATATATTTTGTGTAAAAATTGTCGGATCGGATGATTATTTCGGCACCTCAGAAGTTTGCTTAATAAACATTTTGGAAACGAAATAACCATATTTTAAGTAAAAAGTTCGCAAACTTCAAAAAAACAATGTACATATATACTTAGTGCAAAAATAATTATTTTATTTAATATAAATGTTAATAAACGTATTTTCACAAGTTATTAATTATTATTATTATCTCAAAGCGGCTTAATAATTTGGTAACATCTTCTACATATCCTTGAGCTTCATTATTTATAGCTGCTTCAGCAAAATAAAAATTTTTTTACCATCCCAAAAGTGAATAATAAATCGACAGATAATACTTCAGAAGTTATGGATCCACAATATTTTTAAAATCCGATAAGAATTGTGGGTGCTATATCATCTTAAAGTGGAGGCATTTTTCATGTATGAAAAAATGTACAATTTTTACAAAAACTCGCATATTTGAAACTGAATATTGGCCAAATTAAGCAACTAATCTTGAATATTTTTACTTTATTCGAAAAGTAGATAAATTTTTAGTTATTTGTTGTAAAAAAATTTAATGAAATTTGAAATACTCAGTAAATTGGAAACGTTTCAAAAATTCGCTAAATTTTCGCATTTTTTAAACTTTGATGGAGTAGAATCAACAGAGAAAGGAAAGGACTTTCGCGTAGGTTAAATAAGAAGTTCGAGTTGGTTGGGTTACAATAGATTTCCAGCCACTAAAGATTGAAATAAATAAAATACAGCATCAGTTCCGACATTTTCCGAATATATAAAATTATAATCAAAATAAAAAAGTAAATCAAAGATACATCTTAATTACATAATTATTTTACATATTAGAGACAGGGTATTTTATAATAGTTTTAGTAACTTGAAAGGAACTTCCCTAAATCATGCCATTTCTTGAAAACTTTTTTAGAATTTACATGTCAAACTTTATTTGATCACAAGTCTCTTATCTAAAAATTGGTTATTTATTAAGTAATAAAAAATAATTAAAGAAAAACATAGTTAACATAGTTGTGATTAATATATAAAGAATAAGTTTATCTCAATTTGAAGTTGAAAAAACGACTTTATATTAAATTTTATTAGTGTTATTATTGTCATCGTCATTTTTGTTCTTCTCTCTTCAACAAACTTGTAATCAAGTTCTTAGGTAAAGCTTTGTCTGTGAACTTTACTCGTATTCCATGTTTATTTTTATAAAAAGCTACATACATATGTATGTAGTTTGCCTTCAAATATGCACACTTCAGATTAGAAAAACGTAACAATAATAGACTTAAAGATAGTTACACAATTATTTATTTGGTATCTGTCGATTGATTAGAGACCGTGTATTTTATAAAAATTGTAGAAACTCTAAATGTAAACGGTATTTGACTTCAAAGATAGTTTTAAAACTAATATCGCTAGAGATAGTAAACTAATTTTAATTTTAGCTAGTGTCAGCTATTTTTATTAAGCTATCGTCCTTTAATTCTTACAGATTGTCAAAATAACCTAGGCTCTCAAATCGAGCAAAAATCTTCTTTACATCTTCCAAATATCCTTTAATCCGGTAACATTTCTGGCGAAATTCGTTTTTTTGAACCACATCAGCTACATCCATGCTGTTTGTCTTCATAGCCCACATCATTGGTAAGAATCCACAAACCAGGAAAAAGTCTGCAAATGTTCAAATCTTATAATAATGTAAATAAGAACTCTAATAAAAACATTACCGAAATATTTTGCACGATAAATTTGATTCCAAAACCCATTTGAAGTGGGCAAAGCTCCCTTATAACCAATTTTCTTTAATGTTTCCAATAAAATAGAAAAATAATAGTTCAACAGATTCTCCCAATCGTTCAATCGTTGCTCAAGACTCATTAGCATGTAGATGGCATACGTAAGATCAATAGTTATAGGACACAAATTGCATATTTGAAAGTCCACCAGCATGCAATCCTCCAGAATTCCAGTCACCTTATTATGCTTAAACAGCATATTTTTAAGATGAAAGTCTCCATGACTAAGTACATAGTAGGTATCCTCACGACGATTTTTCCGATATTCTGGTAAAAGAACTTTCACCTCTTCCAGATAATTTAATCTTCTCAATATAAGGTTTGTATTTGATCAAATCAGGCTGCTCGTTGAGCATATCTAAAAAGTTACCCATGCCAGACGTTACCATGGGATCCTCTAAAAAATTCGGCATTTCCACTAAACCGTACTTGTATTCGTTTAGAAGCTCTGGTTGCTCGTTCAGGATTTTCATGCTAACCGCATTCCATTTAGCCAACTTGGACAGGGAGGTCTGTAGCTCCTCGATAGTTGGTTCACGATCCCGCATTACGGTGTAACCCAGTGGAATTAAATCATCAAATATTAAAACTCTTCGTGGCCGTTAACTGTAGTAAATGCAGGGTACATATAGCTTCGTTTTATCACCATGTTCCTGAAGTATTTTCTCAAATTTGGGTAACACTTCACTATACATTCCGATTTCCGTTTCGAAAAGGTGTGAGTCATTTAACATATCCTTTTTGTGACCGTCCTGTTCCGGCATTGTTTTGACAATTAACGATTTGTTAAATTTTCCTTTTTCCGTCTGATATTCTACAGAGGTACGGAACATCACACTGGCATAGTGATCACCCTGGCACTGGCGGGTGATATTTTCAGGTTTAGCACTTTTAACTTTGCTTCATTCAGATATTTGCTTAGAACTTCTCCAACAAATTCCGTATTCAGCCACTCAGGGGCCTCAAGTTCATCCGCATTGAACTGATCGTTGTTATTCTTGTTGTCTGTCATGTCGATTGTTAACTAATGTGTATTTTAGCCATTTTTCGCTATTTAACAAACTTTTTATCAAGCTTTTTGATAAAGCTTTGCGTTAGCGTTCTTCCCCAATTCTTTACAAATTCATGAAATTGGAAAGCTTATCAGTAAAATTGCCACTTATGTATATTATCAGCTCAAATCGAACGTATTTTTATTTTTTTATCCGTCCATCATCCAAACCCGAAGTTTTTGGATACTGGAACCGAATAAATACCGAGAACTTGGATAATAGTTAGAGATATTAATTTTAGTTTGTGATCCCGTCTCAGATGTACGCAGATTGAGTTAATTCAAATTTTTCTCATGCCATAGTATACTAACATACCAAAAAATTGTAGGTTTCAAACTTGGTAATTTAATCGGCGCTTTATAATTTTTTATGCATTCAGTTTCCATGCACGAACAGACAGACAGGATTAGATATATCGACTCGACTATCAAGAATATATATATACTCTATGAGGTAGGAAATATTTCCTTCCGTCTGTAACATATATTTTGGCGACTTTAATATACCCTTTTACCCTATGGGTACAGGGTATGGAAACAGGGTGGATAAACAATCATACAATCAATGCCGTGGACTATAAATGATGGAGGAATAAAAACTAATAATATATTATATACAAAGACAAGCAATTATTGATTTATAAAACAAAAAAATTTATTTTTACAGATTATTAAAATAACCTAGCCTCTCAAATCGATATAACAATCTTCTCACATCTTCCACGTATCCTTGAATCTGGTAACATTTCTTTCGAGCGTCGTTGTTGGGAGTCAGCTCAGCGAAATCAAAATCCTTTGACTTCATAGCCCACATCATAGGTAATATTGTAGAAACCAGAAAAAATCCTGCAAAAATTATTAACAATTACAACATTGTTGTTAAATATTTTTAATAAAAGCATTACCAAAATATTTTGCACGATGAATTTGATTCCAAAAACCATTTGAAGTGGGCAAAGGTCCTTTATAACCAATTTTCTTCAATGTTTCCAACAGAATACCAAAATAATAATTTAAGAGACTCTCCCAATCGTTTAAACGCTGTTCAGGACCCATTAGCATGTAGATGGAGTAAACAATGTCAACCGTTATGGGACTTAAATTTGAAATCTGAAAATCCACAAGCATGCAATTCTCGAAACTTCCAGTCTCTTTATTGTGTTTGAATAAGATATTCCTAAGATGAAAGTCACCATGGCTGAGTACATAGTATGTATCATCACGACGATTGTTTCGATACTCTGCTAAATACAATTTTAGCAGTTCCAAATAATTTAGTTTGATATTTTCAAAATAGGGCTTATACTTGGCCAAATCAGACTGCTGGTTGAGCATTTCTAAAAAGTTGTCTATGCCCAAGTTTATCATATCGGAAATATTTGGCAATTCAATCATACCATGTTTGTATTCTTTCAAAGATTCTGGTTGCTCATTCAGGACTTTCATGCTAACCGCATGCCATTTGGCCAATTTTCGCAAAGAGCACTGCAACTCCCCAATAGTTGGTTCCCGATCCCGCAATACGGAGTAACCCAGTGGAACTAAATCATCAAATATTAGAACTTGCCGTGGCTGTAAACTAAAGTAAAGACAGGGTACATATAGTTTCGTTTCATCACCAACTTTTTGAAGTATTTTCTCAAATTTAGGCAACACCTCACTATACATTCCAATTTCCGTTTTGAATATTTGGGACTCACTCAATATATCCTTTTTGTAACCGTTCTGTTCGGGCATTGTTTTGACAATTAACGATTTGCTAAATTTTCCCTTTTCTGTCTCATACTCCACAGCGGCTCGGAACATTACACTGGCATAGTGATCATTCTTTCCACTCGCAGGTGAAATATTTAGATCTAACACTTTCAACTTTGTTTCATTCAGATATTTACTTAGAACTTCTGCAATAAATTGGGCATTCAGCCATTCTGGGGTCTCCAATTCATCAGCGTTATATTGGTCGTTATTCTTGTTCTCTGCCATGTTGATTCTTAACTGAACTATCTTTCAACTAGTTTCCGCTAACGGACTTCTTATCAATCGTATTGCTAATGCTTTGTCCTATACTCAACTTGCCTCTCCCAATTTTATATATTTTTGTGAAAAAAAAATTGACGGAAAATTAAACGCCCATATTTACAGTTTGGTGAAAGTTAGGTACATTTAGCTTAAAATCTATATTTATGTGTCTCCAGCAGTGCGTCAGTTTGTGAGAATATATATAATTAATAAAAAATTATCAATTACAAAATGCAATTAAAAAAATAACAAAAACCAGTTCGCAATTATCCAAATTAAGCATGTAAAAGTTAATGGATTAAAATTAATTTAGATAAATTTCACCAATATAAAAACTAATTTCTAAAGAAAAAGTTAACATGTTAAAGTAATTAAAAAAAAAACTTTATTTTTTATTGAATTTTTTTATAGTATTCTTATATGATTTGAAAAAATAATCATTCTCTCAATAAATCTTTTCAAAGATCATTAAAATACCCCAGCCTTTCGAATCGAACTAATAATTTGCTGATATCATCCAAAAATCCTTGAATCTCGTAACATTTCTGACGAACCTCGTTTTTTTGAGCAACCTCAGCAAAATCTATTTTGTTTGATTTCATAGCCCACATCATGGGTAAAAATGTAAAAACTAGGAAAAAGGCTGAAAAGAATTAGAAAATGTTTAAATGCTGTCGTTATATATGTATTTCCAATTAAATCATTACCATAATATTTCGCACTGTGGATTTGATTCCAAAAACCATTTAAAGTGGGGAAAACGCCTTTATAATCAATTTTCTTCAATGTTTCCAATAAAATAGAAAAATAATAGTTTAACAAACTTTCCCAGTCGTTTAATCGTTGCTCAGGACCCATTAACATGTAGACGGCATAAATAGTGTCAACTGAAATAGGACACAAATTGCATATTTGAAAATCCACAAGCATACAATCCTCAAGAATTCCAGTATACTTATGGTGTTTAAATAACATGTTTCTTAAATGAAAATCACCATGACAGAGTACATAGTAAGTGGTATCACGACGGTTGTTCCGATATTCTGCCATGACAACTTTGAGCTGTTCCAGGTAATTCTCTTTGATCTTTTCAATGTAGGGTATATACTTAAGCAGATCAGGTTGCCCATTAAGCATTTGCAAAAAGTTATCCATGCCAGAGGTAAACATGGGATCGTTCATAACATGGGGCATTTCGATTAAACCGTATTTGAATTCCTTCAGAAACTCTGGTTGCTCGTTCAAGACTTTCATGCTAACCGCATGCCATTTGGCCAACTTGGTCAGAGAGCACTGTAGCTCCTCGATAGTTGGTTCCCGATTACGCATTACAGAATAACCCAGTGGAACTAAATCATCAAAAATTAAAACTCTTCGTGGCTGCAAGCTATAGTAAATGCAGGGTACATAAAGCTTCGTTTTATCGCCAACTTCCTGAAGAATTTTCTCAAATTTAGGCAACACTTCACTATACATTCCGATTTCCGTTTCAAATAGATGTGTTTCTTGCAACATATCCTTTTTGTGACCATCCTCTTCGGGCATTGTTTTCACAATAAGAGATTTGGAGAATTTACCCTTATCTGTCTTATACTCTACTAAAGTACGAAACATCACACTGGCATAGTGATCACCCTTGCCACTTGCAGGTGATATTTTTAAATCAAGCACTTTTAGATTTGGTTCATTCTCATATTTGCTTAGAACTTCCGTAATGAATTGCACATTGAGCCATTCCGGGGCCTCCAATTCATCAGCGTTGTACTGATCGTTGCTATTTGTTTCCGTCATTTCGTTTAACAAAAACTGCCTTTCACTCGCTGTGGATGTCTCTAATAAACTGAACGTTTATATAGTCGGGTCTATCATTTTAATAGAGCTTTTTAGAAAAAGCTGTGGGTGTGCTTTAAATTTGATTACGCGTTTTTAAGAAATTCAATCTATGAAGTTTTATTTTTTGATCTTTAAATATATATCAATTTTGGAAAAAAGGGTATAATATATCTTTTGTAAGATAAAGGGGTAAGATAGTGCATTTTACTATAATTCAATTAATATGAGTATCAACCTAATTAATTTATGATGGAAATCCAAGCTTTCTGTGTTCTTGTTGGCAGTTATGTTTTTAAATATGAATTGAGTGTCGTCTATAAGCCACATTTATTGTTTCATATTTTTAAATAATCAAATTAAAGAACTATATAACTTAGTGAAAATTACGGAAACAATTTTCATAGGAGCGCTAAAAATTTTGTATTTCTTATAAGCACATAAAAAAATAAAAAAAATGTTAATATAAATAGCCTTAACTATATATTTATGTACTTATTTCAAAATCAGTCGTGTTTGTTTAATTGAAGAGTTTCATTTATCTCGTAAAGCTTAGTGACATATTCAATAAAAAAATTAACCAAGCAAGTCGCCCCTTCAGACTTGAAGTATACCCTGTACCAATTAGTAATACTTTTAAATTCAAATTCTCCGAAATCGCCTTCAACTTAATAAAATATTTAAAATACACTGCTTGCACATCATACCATCATATTATATTGCTTACTTGCACCACGCATTTATATTTTGGTACCCAGGGTATAAAAAATGTTGTATTTCCTTTTTATGGAAAATTATTTTAAAGCTTATAGTTAAAGCTTAGATAGATACAAATTATTAATAAATAAAAACTCTATAGCTTTTTCTGTCTATTATAAAAATTATTGTGCAATAACTTAGGAAACAAGCAATAGTGTAAATGTACAATTATTCAACTGTTGAATAAAAATGATCATAAATGTTTCATCTGCTACCAATATTAACATTTACATATGCAAGTTATTAGTTTATAATACTTAATTACAAGCCCGATATAGATTTTTACAAATTTTCAAAGTACCCTTGCCTCTCGAAACGGGCAAATAGATTCTTAACATCTTTCAAATATCCTTGAATTCGGTAACATTTCTGTCGAATATCGTCATTTTGAACCACATCAGTTATATCAATGTCGTTTGACTTTATAGCCCACATCATAGGCAAGAGGGTGGAAATCAGAAAAAAGTCTGAAAATATTAATTATATTTGATATTAATGCAATTATGTATTTAAATTATTAGAAATACCATAATATTTTGCTTCACTAATTTGTTTCCAAAATCCATTTGATGTGGGAAAAACGCCTTTATAACCAATTTTCTTCAATGTCACCAACAAAATAGAAAAATAATAGTTCAAAAGACTCTCCCAATCATTTAACCGCTGCTCGGGACCCATTAACATGTAGATGGCATAAATAGTGTCAATTGAGATGGGACACAAATTTGAAATTTGAAAATCTACGAGCATGCAGTCCTCGAGGATTCCAGTATTCTTATTATGTTTAAACAACATATTCTTTAAATGAAAGTCACCATGACTGAGCACATAGTAAGCATCATCCCGGCGATTGATTCGATATTCTGACAAGACACCTCTTAGCTGTTCAAAATATTTCAACTTAATCTTCTCAACATAAGGCGTGTACTTTGCCAAATCAGGCTGCTCGTTGAGCATTTTTAGCAAGTTATCGATTCCCGAAATGATCATGGGATCTTCTAAAAAAGTCGGCATTTCCATTACACCGTGTTTGTATTCTTTTAAAGACTCTGGTTGCTCGTTCAGGATTTTCATGCTAACCGCATGCCATTTAGCCAACTTGGACAGAGGGGATTGTAGCTCCTCGACAGTTGGTTCCCGACCCCGCATTACGGAGTAACCGAGTGGAACTAAATCATCAAATATTAGAACTTGCCGTGGCTGCAAACTATAGTAAATGCAGGGTACATATAGCTTCGTTTTATCACCAACTTCCTGAAGAATTTCCTCAAATTTAGGCAAAACTTCACTATACATTCCGATTTCCGTTTTGAATAGATGGGATTCACTCAACATATCCTTTTTGTGGCCATCCTGTTCGGGCATTGTTTTGACAACCAGCGATTTGGTAAATTTTCCCTTTTCTGTCTTATATTCCACAGCGGCACGGAACATTACACTGGCATAGTGATCATTCTTTCCACTCGCAGGTGAAATTTTCAGATCTAGCACTTTTAATTTTGGTTCGTTTAGATATTTGCTTAGAACTTCAGTAATAAATTGCGCATTTAGCCATTCAGGGGCCTCCAATTCATCGGCATTATACTGATCGTTGTTGTTCTTGTTCTCTGCCATGTTGATTCTTAACTGAACTATCTTTCAACTATTTTCCGCTATTTAACGAACTTTTTATAAAGCTTTTTTCCGAAAGCTTTGTTCTACGCTCAAATATTATGTCTTAATTGTATTCATTATTGTGAAATATAGAAATATAACCCTCATACACCATCACTAGGAATAATAATTTTTTTACCAAGGAGTATGTAATTAGAAATGTCCTTCCAATATCTAATTCATTTTATAAAGTTGAACCTAAAAACTAAGATCGACTTATTAAAACCATGCCACAAAATTGGTCACTTGTTTGTAGCGCAAAGAAATAAGTGTCTCTGGCCCTTTAAACTATATAAATACATATATATAAATAATATACATACATATATATCTTGATAGGCATCGATAACAATTCCTATCTGCCTGTGTGTATAGATAAGCTTTTTAGATTTTAAGTATAAAAATTGTTGGATCGGATAATTATTTTGGCACCTCAAAAGTTAGCTTATTTACTATTTTAAAAATTAAAAAAACATATTTTAAGTAAACAGTTCGCGAACAGTAAAAAACACTGTACATATATGCTTAGTGCCGAAACCACTATATTTAATTGGAATTTCAATCAACGTAATCGGCTGAATAATTTGGGAATATCGTTTAAGTATCCTTAATACTGGCAACTTTTCTGACGAGACTCGTTATTTATAGCTGCTTGAGCAAAATCAATTTGGTTTAATTTCATACCTCATAGGGAATAGTGGTAAAACCAGGAAAACAGCCTTACAAATTTTTTCAGATATTAGAATCTTGTCATAATCTTTTGGCAATTAAAACATTTCCATAGGTAAAGCTTAGTCCCATACTAAAAACTTTTACATCTATTACTCGCACATTCATTTTTGCTAAATAAATAAGTTAAACAAATGAGGAAGTGAATAATCAGACCAAAATGAATCTCATTTAACACAATTTTGATTTTTCTTTTTCGTTTTTTTTTCGTTTATTGGTTAAAGGCTAAGTTTTTCATAAATAGTTTTTTATAAACTACCAACAAACACAGTCTCTCACTAACTGTAACTTACTTAGATTATTATTAATTGAGATAGCCCTGAGCTATTATACTAAATTATATTTAAGCAGCATTGTCTCGTATTTATATACATACATAGACTGAAAATGAAATAAGCCATATACAAAATCCCTGTAAGAAGAGTAAACGAATTTTGGATTAATAAATATCCTTAATTAAATTAAAGTAAATCTTTCTAAACATTGACTAATTACAAATGAATCTTTTTTATTGACCGTGCTCATAAAGTAAATGGGTATATTAAGTTCGTCAAAATAGACGCAAATTCATGGCGATTTCGAGGGAATTTGATTTTTAAAGTATCACTGCTTGGTACAGGGTATACTCAAAGTGGACAGGGACTGGCTTATTTCTCTTTTAAAATATTTTTAGCCATTTAGCCTTAGTTTATATTAAATTACAATTTCAATCTGCTTAGATATTGTAATTAGATTATCCCAAATAATCAAAATAATCATAAATATTTATTAAATTGTTTCATCGATCCAATTTTCTACAAAATTTCCAACAAAAAAGTAATAGTTAAACTGGACCCATTACCATATAGATGGAATATGCAGTGTTAACTGAAGAATCAAAAGAATATATTACATCCCAATTGTATATATTACTGCAAAATGAAAGTAACAATTATATGATGCTAAACCACTCGATATCACCAAATAGAGTTCAAAAAAGGTTGATTGATTAAAATCTTCAATAGTAAATAATGATGACTTAGGATATGACTCGCCATACTTAAAGGTAAAATATCTCTTTAAGCAAAAACCTATTTCGCACTGCGTTTTTTAATTGGAAAATCGCACAGGAAAACAACAAAAGTATGTTCAAGAGTATTTAATATTAGAGAAATGATAATATAAGTCTTTTCACAGATTATTGAAATATCCAAGCCTTTCAAATCGGCTTAATAATTTAGTAATATCTTCCACGTATCCTTGAATGCGGTAGCATTTTTTACGAGCCTCGTTACTTATTGCTAGTTCAGCAAAATCAATTTGGTTCGACTTCGTAATCCACATTAATGGCAAAAATGTAAAAATCAGGAAAAATGCTGTAAATAATTATCAGATATTACAATATTGTAGTTAAATTTCTCCAATAAAAGGATTACCATAATATTTTGCACGATGAATTTGATTCCAAAAGCCATTTAAAGTAGGGAAAACGCCTTTAAAATCAATTTTCCTTAATGTTTCCAACAAAATAGAAAAACTAGAAAGATGGACTAACTTCGGCCGTGCCGAAGTTCGTATACCCTTGCAGATTTTCTCTATATAATTTTTTTTGTACCGATTGTTCCTATAGCAGCTATATGAAATAGCCAACCGATTCTGATAAAACTTGATTGAAGTATTAAGAAGTTTATTAAACTCACAAATATCAAATTTCGTGGCATTCGGTTGAAAAACAACAGAGTTATTGAGGATAAACCGTATTTATGACCGATCGTTCCTATGGGGAGCTATATGATATAGTCGTCCGATTCTGATCAAACTTGGTTAAAGTATCGAGAAGCATATTAAACTCATAAATATCAAATTTCGTGGCATTCGGTTGAAAAACAACAGAGTTATTGAGGATAAACCTTATTCATGACCGATCGGTCCTATGGGAGCTATATGATATAGTCGTCCGATTCAGATCAAACTTGGTTGAAGTATCAAGAAGCATATTAAACTCATAAATATCAAATTTCGTGGCATTCGGTTGAAAAACAACAGTTATTGAGGATAAACCGTATTTATGACCGATCGTTCCTATGGGAGCTATATGATATAGTCGTCCGATTCTGATCAAACTTGGTTAAAGTATCGAGAAGCATATTAAACTCATAAATATCAAATTTCGTGGCATTCGGTTGAAAAACAACAGAGTTATTGAGGATAAAGCTTATTCCTGACCGATCGTTCCTATGGGAGCTATATGATATAGTCGTCCGATCGGGATGATTCCGAGATATACAATGCCTGCAGCAAAAAGGAGCCTATGCTGAAAATCTCAGCTCTGTAGCTCTTATGGTCTCGGAGGAGAAGCTGTTGATCCAGACAGACGGACAGACGGACATGGTCATATCGACTCGGCTATTCATGCTGATCAAGAATATATATACTTTATATAGTCGGAGATGCTTCCTTCTGTGCGTTGCAAACTTCTGACCAAAATTAATATACCCTCTGCAAGGGTATAATAATAGTTTAAAAGACTTTCCCAATCGTTTAAACGCTGCTCGGGACCCAATAACATATATATGGCATACACAATGTCAACTGTGATAGGCGACAAATTGCAAGTTTGAAAGTCCACTAGCATGCAATCCTCAAGGATTCCAGTCTCCTTATTATGCTTAAACAACATGTTCTTTAAATGAAAGTCAGCGTGACTAAGTACATAGTAAGTATCATCACGACGATTGATTCGATACTCTGACATGACGAGTTTTACTTCTTCCAAGAAATTAACTTTAATCTTTTCAACATAAGGTTTGTATTTGGCCAAATCAGGCTGCTCATTAAGCATTTCTAAAAAGTTATACATGCCCGAACTGATCATGGGATCTTCTAAGAAATTCGGCATTTCCATATTTATACTCCTTTAAAGACTCTGGTTGCTCATTTAGAACTTTCATGCTAACTGCATGCCATTTGGCCAATTTTCGCAAAGAGCACTGCAACTCCCCAATAGTTGGTTCTCGATCCCGCAATACGGAGTAACCCAGTGGAACTAAATCATCAAATATTAGAACTTGTGGTGGCTGCAAACTATAGTAAATGCAGGGTACATAAAGTTTCGTTTTATCACCAACTTTTTGAAGAATTTTCTCAAATTTAGGCAACACTTCGCTATACATTCCAATTTCCGTTTCGAATATATATCCTTTTTGTGACCATCCTCTTCGGGCATTGTTTTCACAATAAGAGATTTAGAGAATTTACCCTTATCTGTCTTATACTCTACTAAAGTACGAAACATCACACTGGCATAGTGATCACCCTTGCCACTTGCAGGTGATATTTTTAAATCAAGCACTTTTAGATTTGGTTCATTCTCATATTTGCTTAGAACTTCCGTAATGAATTGCACATTGAGCCATTCCGGGGCTTCCAATTCATCAGCGTTGTACTGATCGTTGCTATTTATTTCCGTCATTTCGTTTAACTAAAACTGCCGTGTATTTTTGCTGTGTAAATAACTAAATAACTGAAGCTTTATATAGTCGGGTTTATCATTTTAAATGAGCTTTCTTTGAAAGTTGTTGGCAATATTCGTAGCTTTATCATTTGGCTTAAGAGTGCTTGTGAACCGAAATATTTACAACGATTATATTTATTTATAAGTAGATTTATTTATTTCACAATTTTTGTAATTTTCATCAAGCTACATCATATATAAGCCTAGAAAATCATTGTTAACCAAATAGTCAACTATAAGATACCACCAGGTGAACATCAAGTACTAGAAAGAGATAATGGCAGACAATAATGCGATATACGGCTGGCTTGACAATCAGTTTTTCACAAAAGTTCTACAGAGTGGGAACGAGAGTGACATCAATGTTCTGGGTATTCAAATATCTCCAGCCAGTGCTCAGGGTGATCAATATGCCAGCGTTATGTTTCGAGCTCTGGTAGAGTATCAAAGTGGTCAGAAAAAGCACACCAAATCACTTATCATTAAGACGATGCCCGAAGAAGAGGATGAAAGGAAGGATTTTATTGGTGAAGAATCGAAAATTTTTGAAACAGAAATTGCTATGTATACAAAAATTCTGCCCAAATTTGAGAAAATTCTTCAAGAATCAGGGGATAATACAGCTCTTTCTGCCAAATGCTTGTATCACAGCCTAAAACCACGGAAAATATTAATATTTGAGGATCTTCTGGAACAAGGATTTCAGGTAGTCCGTAATAGGGACGTTAATCTGGACGAAGTACAGGCTGCCTTAGAAAAACTCGCTAAATGGCATGCTGTCAGTTATAAAGTGATAAATGAAGAACCTCAACTATTGGACGAAATGCGTTACGACTTGACTATCACAATGACAAATTTCCTGGAACAGCCTTTCCTCACAGAAGGCTTATCAAATTTTATAGATATGCTAGGAACTGTTGACGAATTAAAGAAGTATGTGAAATACTTTAAGAAAATGGAGGGAAAATTAATACAGCGCTGGTCCGATCTCATGCGAGAATATCGTAACAATTATCAATCGGATAAATATTATGTATTATGTCATGGTGACTTTCATCGGAAAAATATGATGTTCAAGAATAATAAAATAACGGGAAACTCAGAAGATTGTATGCTGGTCGACTTCCAGATGTGTTACGTTGGACCCATGACTAACGATTTCCTCTATGCCATCTATTTATTATTTGAAGCTGAACACCGAAAAGATAAAATAGATGAGTTAATCTATTTTTATTTTAAAGTAGTTGAAGACACATTGGAAAAAATTGGTTATCAGGGAAAGATGCCCAAATTATTGGAATACCGTCGACAACTTTTCGAAAATAAATATAATGGTGAGTAAATTATAGTAAATATTATATAATTTTAAACGATTCCACGTTAATTATTTTTTAATTTTACTTACCTTAGACTTTATAATGCTTACCTGTTTTATGCCCGTTATTATTGCTATGCACAAAGAGTCTATGGACTTGGGTCAGATTTGTGTAGATTCCAAAACACGTGCGAAATTGCACTTTAATAAGAAATTCCAGGAGGAAGTGAAAGTAATGTTGCCACGCATGCTCCACCTTGGATACTTTGAGCACCTTGAAGACTAAACTGAAGAATCTAAAGCACATCAACCATTGCCATTTAATTAAATTACTTAAGAACACATCTTGACTTAACATTTTGTGTTATTAAAGGAAATATTAAAATTCAAAAATTTGATTATGTATGTACAATTAAAATGATTTTCAATTTTATAACCTTCTTAAAAACAAATTTCCGATTGTGTAAGCTATAAGTCTATATATTTTAATACCCTTGCAAAACGTATAATAAAATTGATCAGATGTGACCTTGTCCGTCTGTCCATCTCTCCGTCTATCCATCTGTCCGTCTGTCTGTTTGTGAATAAAAGTCATAACATTCTGTTCATTGATCATTTAACTAAATCAAGTTTAAGAATTGGTCGGATTCTATAACTAAAAGTTATAGAAAAATAAAATAGATCACAGTTCTCGGGAAAAATTTGTTTTGTTCAAAACAGTTGTTGTGAGAAAAACTTTATTGTTTTTGAGCTATCTTAACCAAATTTGGTATACAGATAAAAATTCTACTTTTTCACGATACCAGTAAGTTTAAATTAAATTAATAAATACCGACATAACGGTAAGGTGAAATTCTCTTATGTTATTTTTGCTTCAAATTTTTAAAAATTTTATATTTCCAACGATTAAAAAATCTTTCTCCGATATGACGGAAAAAATAATTAATTAAAGTGCAAACAAACTTTGGCACGGTTATCTTCTTTGATTTATTAGTTTAAAACAATTAAATATTAAAATCAGTACTTAAGCTTTTGGTAGAAATCCGTTAAGCTTTGTAGAGCTTTTCTAATGATCATATTTGTGCTTTGTCATTAAGATTCAACTATTTTGGGACTTGGCAGCTCAAACACTTTGCTGCATATACATCTGCATATACATCTGCATATACATCTTTACATACAATGTGTCAAAATAGCAAAAGAACATGTGTATACTTATATGTATATATGTACATATGTATATATATATATATATATATATTTGCATTCCACCGATTAACTATCGCTATTTAAATTATAGTGTTACCATTAAGTGACCGATACTATAGAACCTTTGTATAAATGTTAATAAATAATGATGAAATCCAGGAAAAAGCAAAATTAAATGTCGTCAGAAAGGAACAAACGCACAATGATTTGTTAATTTTGTGTTTAACATAAAGCAGCGAAAGTTGCTGGTTCATGCTTTTATTTAATAATTACCTATCTTTTATATGATAAGCAACACACTAAAATAATAAAAAGCTAAAAGGCCGACCCAATTTCAACCATGATAAAGTTCGTATACTCTTTGATATTTTCTATTTATTTTGTAATACAATGCAACGGGAACTTCTTCATATACTATATAAACTCGAAATTGATTATATTTATTATTTCTGATATTTTTCCAGATATTGTAAGAAATTTACGCTATTAGTCATGTACAATATATTAAAAGTTCATTATAAGTAGATAGTGAGCCACTTACCAAACATCGTAATAGTAACAAATCGAACCTAATGATAGATAATAACTTATTTACATTACGTAATACTTGAACGACTCCCAGTATCTGTAAGGGTATAAAAAAAAAACAAAAAGTCACGCTTGCTGTTATATTTTTTTACCAAACTTTGCTGATTGTGTTTGTTTAAATTCAACAGTGTTTATTTAACTCATTATCTTAGAATCGATTGCATTTGTTTAATTAAAGGTTTTCCGTTATCAGGTAAAATACTACATTCTTTAAAAGAGATAACGACATAATATAAATTGGAGTGGGTAAACCATTGTCCTTTTTCAACTGTTCCTCAATCATTGTTGAAAACATTACAGAAAGATTTGGCACAGAGTGTCATTAACAAATTAACCTAACATGAGCTCTTCTTATTATGAAAACAATGAAACGAAATGAAAAGTAGAAAAATCGAACCGATAATGTCTCTTAAACTGTTTCTTTGATTTCTGCGTGGAAATGCCATCGTGTCCTAATTGCCCACACCTCCTACACATCCAACCGAATGGCGCACAAACATTTCACAAGCAAGCGTACAAGAATACAAAAACTTTAGCTAAAGCAAATAACTTTTTAGTAAAGGAAGAGAATTGCCCGAATTAAGCAAACGTTAAAATCGATTGTAGTCAGAAGTAAGGACTCGAATAAGTTCATGCAAACTATAGTTACCGGTGCAGCATGTATGTATGTAAGGAAAAGGGGATTATACCTTCTAGTGGTAATATGAAATATATACTAACAGATCTACTTGGTTTCATAACTCTGTTGTGTGCTTTAATTTATTTTTCTGTAAAATTGTAGAAAAAACATAATATTATATACATAATATATAGCTGGCATATACATATTTATAAAATAGTTCTTCATCTAGCTAAAAATTCAAGAAACTGATTAAGATATCACAAATTTTTGGATCACTGGTTTGCATCAAGCAAACCCTTTCGCTCATAGAGCGGCAACAGTTCTTTAAGGACACCCTGTGTCACAGGATTGGCATAGCAGGCGTTTTTAAAGTTTATGGCCCTCTGATCATTCTGCATCAATGCATTAAAATCGGCATCTGCTGTTTCCACATTACGATGAATCGGAAATATACCGCAGCTGGTATGGAAAGCTTGATATTTAAAAAATAAACAATTAATATTATTATTCACAATATGAGAAAATATTGAGCAAACAGAGACTCACCATAAAATTCCTTTGTTAGTATCTGTTGACGGAATCTATGCATACTGGGTATGCCATTATTAAAACGAAGTTTTCGTAAAGTCGCTGAAAATATGTCAAAATAATAGCGAATGAGCTCCTCTTGATGATGTAAATGCAAGTCCCACTCCAAGGAGGAATTTAAAAAGTAAAATAAATCAATGGCAGGTGATCCCCAGGCAGCATACTGAAAATCTATTATAATGACATCCAATGGCTCTCGTGTAACCTCATCGTATTTGACCAATACATTGTTGGTCCAAAGATCACCATGGGCCAGTACGTTAATATGACCTTTTGTAGCGTCGAATACGCGTTTGCCCAACTCCATGTAAACGGGCGTCAGAGCTTCCAATTTCTCTGCATATTTCTCATAACCTGGCCATTCTAGAACACGACGTCTTTGTGCTGCTAAAAAGCCCAGGAAACAAGGGGCATAATTATCAGTGTGACGATTAAACATGCCACGATCGTATGATTCTAATGCACCATTTTCACGCTCATTCAACACCGCCGACGTGGCATGCATCTTTGCCAGCTTTCTCAGTACTAGGCGAGCTAACTTCAGATCTAGTCCCAATAAACGATCGGGCATAACAAAACCACGTGCATTCAAATCCTCAAATACTAAAGCCGAACGATCATAGTCTACCGTTAAAGTCTGAGCAAATATCTGCTCGTCATCATTGATCTCCACCAGAAGAGACTTTAACTTGGGCAAGATTTCCTCATAGATTGACATTTCTCTATTAAAAATGTCGTAAGGTTTCATAGTTTCTCGGGCGAAATCATCGCTCTCAAACGATGTCTTCACGATATAATGTCCGGTTAAGCTGGAACCATCCCCTCGCTTTAAATCCACTGTCAGTCGGGTAAGAACTCCTCCGAAATTTTCACCTTTTCCCAGGGCAGGACGCACATCCGACGCAATAATTTTTAATTTCTGATCATTGTAAAATTTCCGTAAAGCATGCTCCAAATAATCTTTGGTCAGCCAATCTGGAGCGCCACTCAAATTACAAATTTCAGGGGCATTTTCTCCGGCAAATTTTGGAATGGAATCAATAGCACTAATTAAATCCGTAACTGACATGGTGTTGAACTAAACCCCTTCTAAAGTATTTCAATTTTGTGAATAAAACTCAAACCTCCAAGATGAACGCCTTTTATATCACTGAAACTGTTTTCGTCAACGTTTACGAATCGCAATTGTAATTTATCTGCTCTGTCTGGTCCACGTAGCTAAAAGATTAACATATTTTATTGGTCGTGCCGTCTCAACCCCACAATGAATGTGGCGACAGGTCTTACGATCCTAGAACTGCGAAATAATTCACACACTTATCATTTGTTTGGTCGCAAATCATTTAGTACTTGTGTATGGAAGCACATGTCATACAGATTTCATATTCCATCTGAATCATTTATTTACTGAGTGATAGGGTTCAGAACATGTCCGTCTCGGATTCTTAAGAATACTTTGTAATCCTATTTATATTAGTTCCTAAACTCTCTTTACGTCTATGCAAATAACTTTTACCAACTTTTTCTTACCTATCTATCCATCACAAGTTATCTACATATGTATATCTATTTAACAGATGTACATACATATATAGCGACAATAGCGTACGACAGCAGTCAAATTAAAAATTATAATCCTAAATAGAAAGCTGCGTGTTACACTCAACATCAAAGAATTAAGTCCATTAACATGCGAAAAGTTTTAAATTTGTGCTTCGATATTTAATCGACAATATATGTATATGTTTATATGTATTTATAAAACGTATTATCAAATTAAAACTATAAAAACGATATATGTTCATTATTATATATCTTGATATTTGAATAGACTACTTCCTTCATTCCAACCCAGTCAGTAAGCTTCACTTTCATACAATTCTCCTTAGATAGATAAGAAAACTGGCCAAGACATTTTGAATGGTTGCCATGTCCAATAGACACTCGGTCAATGGCACACGTCAACAATTTTACCCAAAATGTGTTTACAAACCATAACAAATCCTCAGACAAATATCACAAAGTAGAAGGGATCAAGTCAGTGAAAAACAAACAATAATCCCGTTAAAAGCAAATGTTTACCTAGCGGTGGGCCATAAATGAAACTCACGTCAGTTGGAAAAAAGAGGGTTAAGCATACTAAAACGTTTTATCTTGATAAAGACGATCTGAGATCTCATATAAAAACAGCCACACACCATGTTGCACGGAACATTCGCTAACTAAGACTAAACTACGACAAAGAACTATGGCAGTGGCACCTGAATGGCTTGGTTACAGCCAAACGATTTAAAAGCGGCTATGATTATGGTTTCTTCAATCAAAATAGTAATTCCTACAGTGGTTATTGGATGAGAATATTTTTTCCCCAACACCGTGGCATGTTAATGTCCTCATGGCCATGGAGATGTTTGGACAAATAAAGTGATGTTTAAATACGATCCGAAAAACGGGACAAACATTTATTCGATTTTCAGTATGCTATGAAGATGGAGATGCTATGAATTGACTTGCATCATTTCGTAAAGAGCAGAACACACTGATCCAGTGGTATTATAGGATCTTTAGCGAAACGAATTTATTTTTGCTGTAGGCACATCTCGGAATCAACATGATCATACACACGTAGCTCTCACAGAAACGATCGGGCGAGAATAATGTTAAACATAAATGTCACGAAATTTGTATTTGAAAGTTCAATATACTTCTTGAATTATATAGTTAATATTATATAGCTCCCGTCGGGAGGACAGCATAAAAATTTTGGTATGAAAACCTGTTGTTTCCCAAACTAGTGACATCAACATTTTTATTATTATTATTATTGTGGAGATCTTCGTTTTTCCCCAATTGGCCGGCTGAATAATTTTTATTAAAGAAATTATTAAAAGAAATAATACACACGACGCGCAAATAAAATTAACGAAAAAATAGTTTATTGTGTCTAGGTCAAAGTTGATGTAGTGTGTGCTTGCCTGCCCTTTACATGGGTATTTATTGGTTCTCTGAGCGCTGCGACGAACTCTGCATATAAGAGTATTCGGCAGCAACTGCTGAGAACATAAACAGTTTTAGGGCAGACAAGCAGTGGTTTTGACAATTGATGTACAATTTGATGAACAAAGCAAACATATGTTTTGGCGCTAAGGCCAACTATTAATTTTATGTTGGTAGAGGCAGAAGGCCTCTACTTAGAAAAGTTCTGCTCCGAACAATTATTATTATTATTATTATTATTATTATTATTATTATTATTATTATTATAATTATTATTATTATTATTATTATAATTATTATTATTATTATTATTATTATTATTATTATTATTATTATTATTATCATTATTATTATTATTATTATTATTATTATTATTATTATTATTATTATTATTATTATTATTATTATTATTATTATTATTATTATTATTATTATTATTATTATTATTATTATTATTAATATTATAATTAAAACATAGGATATAGTTGTAAACTATCCACCTAACTAATCACTGGCAACTAAGGCCTTCGGCTTACACGAAAACTACATCCATGCACTAGCCTGGGATTCGATCAAAATTTACTTTCATAAGTTTTGTGTACTTCTTAATTATTTTTGTACATTTTGTTCAAACTTAGTTTTATCATATAGCTCCCACAAATATGATCGGTCAAAAATTTAGCTTATTTTTAGGAATTTATTTTAACTATATGCTTCAGCTGCCATAGAAACAATTGAACCAAACAGTTTTATTTGTATGAAAAATGGACATTTAATTGAGATTTTATTAGTGTTGTATACTACTTAATGAATTTAAAAATAAAAAAAAATAAATCAAAATCATGCATAAATGTCGCAGAGACAATCTGCAAGGCAATCGACATAACATAATAAGCGGTAGACCAACCAAATTTGGTGTCTATATCCGTCTGGTGTCTACGCAGACCAAGTTATCATATTTCTTTTTGGTACACTCAATTATATAGCAGATGATCTAATTTCGTTGAAATCGGACAATAGATATGCCAAGTGCAGATACTTAGCATGCGCGCACTGCAAGCAGTTTAATTTTCGACAATTACAATTTTATGCAAGCAGTATAGTTTCGGTCTGGAGTACAGTTTTATGCAAGCAGAATAGTTTCGTTGAGAGAATTTTATTTTTAAATTTTGTATTAAATTCATGGCGGTTTTAAGGGAATATGATTTTTGAAGTCTCACTTCGTTCTACAGGGCATATATAAAATTGGCAGCATGAATAGCCGAGTCGATATGACCATGTCCGTCTGTCCGCCTGTCCGTCTGTCTGGATCAACAGCTTCTCCTCCGAGACC
This sequence comes from Drosophila sturtevanti, assembly GCA_018150375.1. Taxonomy (NCBI): domain Eukaryota; kingdom Metazoa; phylum Arthropoda; class Insecta; order Diptera; family Drosophilidae; genus Drosophila; species Drosophila sturtevanti. The sequence continues at coordinate 16,303 of JAECWJ010000259.1, read as the reverse complement.
ATAAGAGCTACAGAGCTGAAATTTTCAGCATAGGCTCTTTTTTGCGCAGGCATTGTATATCTCGGAATCATCCCGATCGGGCGTCTATATCATATAGCTCCCATAGGAACGATCGGTCATAAATAAGGTTTATCCTCAATAACTGTTGTTTTTCAACCGAATGCCACGAAATTTGATATTTATGAGTTTAATATGCTTCTTGATACTTCAACCAAGTTTGATCAGAATCGGACGACTATATCATATAGCTCCCAAAGGAACGATCGGTCATGAATAAGGTTTATTCTCAATAACTCTGTTGTTTTTCAACCGAATGAATATACTTCTTAATACTTCAATCAAGTTTTATCAGAATCGGTTGGCTATATCATATAGCTGCTATAGGAACAATCGGTACAAAAAAAAATTTGTATGAAAAATTTCTTTCTTCAAGCTCAAAATTTTGAATTTGTAAATTTGATATGTTTAATTTACATCTGGTGAATTATATAGAGAAAATCTGCAAGGGTATACGAACTTCGGCACGGCCCAAGTTAGTCCATCTTTATAGTTTTTTAATTAATGCAAACCAAAAGTTTTTGGAGCCAAACTAACAACTAGCAACAAATGTTTGATCCATTTTCCCATTGGCTCCAACCTTAAAATCTACTCAAATTTTCAACGATTTACATAAACTAGGTATATAATCTTTTTTTTTAATTTCTGGGCATCTTAAACACGACATCTTGCTACTACTAATAACCCATTAAGCTATGGGTCATAGTTGTCAGTGTGACGCTTGAACATTCCAAGATCGTATACTATGAAGCTCAATTTTCACGATCAATTAATAACGGCAAAGTAACATGCAGCTTCGCCTTAATTTTCAATGAGCATTATTAGGGTAATTTATCAATTACATGAATAAAGCTCAAGCTTCCAAGATGAACGCCATTTATATCACTGACGTGTCCAAATCTCAATTGTGATTTATCTCCTCTGTCTGGTAAACGTAGCTAAAAGATAACATTTTATCGGTTGTGCCGTCTCACCTTACCATGAATGTGACAAAGGGTCTCAAGATCTTAAAACTGCAAAATAATTCACACACTTATCAAAAGTTTGGTCGTGTGGAAGCACATGTCATACAGATTTCATAGTCCATCTGAATCATCTATTTACTAAATGATAGGATTCAGAATTATAGCTAGAGTTGATACAGTTCATCAAATCAAATATAATGTTCTTATCCCATCCTTTGTAATCCCATTTATAACCTAAGCCAATCTCTTTTTTTGTCTATGCAAATAACTTTTACCAACTGTTTTTCTACCTATCCACTCAGATTTTACAATGAGTTGTCTGAAAATATTCTATCACATCACTAGTATCTATATAATATCTATGTATATAATAGATGCCTGTAGCGACTATAGCGTACTACAGCAATAAGAATAAAAGCTAGATGGACATCGTGTCTATTGTATACCCTTGCAAACTGTATTTTTAACAATGATATATGTATACTATATATATATATAATAATATAATATATAATTTATAAAAATCATTAAGTATAAAGAACTAATTTCAGAAAACAAAAAGGTTTTCTTACCAGAATTTTTTGATCCGATCGGTCAAATTATTCTGATGTAACTTAGTAAAAATGGTTAATTATATATCTAACTATCAAAGATATTGTTTTTTAGCCCTATTTTCGACCAATCGTCGTCCGCTGGAAATGATTCTGGGATACGTTAAGTAGAAGATCGTGATCCAGAAATAGATGGACAACGCGACATGTTGATTGTGAATATATGTATATACATTATGAAGTCGGAGATGCTGAATAAAATTAATATACTCTTTTAATAAGGGTATAATTATTATAACGAATGGAAAGCTGCGTGCTACACTCAACATCAAATTATTAAATCATTAAAAATGTGGGAGCATGTAGAACTTCGATTTTTATTCGTTAAATATTTTATATTAATACTAGTAACAATAAAACAATAAAATTTTTTATTAATTATAAAAATGATATATATTCAAGATTTTATGACTAGATTATTGGATAGGCTACTTCGTTTATTTTGATCCAGTCGGAAAGCTACATTTCCATACAATTTTTTCAGATATATAAGAAAACTAGACAAGCCTTTTTTAATGCGCCCAATAGAGCCACACGTCAACAATTTTGATCAAAGTGTGTGGTACCAAAACGTAACAAATCCTAAGACAAATATCACAAAATAGAAGGGATCAAGCCAGAGAAAAGCAAACAAAAATCTCGCTAAAAGCAAATATTTATCCAGCCATAAAAGTACTTCACGTCAGAGGGAAGAGGTACACATGTACAATTTCTAAATGATTGTTAATGTATTTCACCTTGACAAAAACGAGCTGCCATCTCATATAAAATCAGAGAACACACGATAGTGTACGTATCATTCACTAACTGAGATTAAGCAACTACGGAACGCAATGGCAGCAGCACCCGAATGGCTGACTTACAACTATATTGAGCATGCGCTGCGCACTCATTATAAAGATGATCTTCTACAGATTGTTAATTTTGAGCTGAATCCTGCTCTGGGTCCTGGAGAGAACTATGGCGGTGTTTTGACCAGAGTTCGTACAAGCTTCAAGCTCTCCACTCAAACCGATAAGGAAATACTTAAAAATATGATTGTGAAGACGTCATTAGATGATGATGAACTGACCCAGGAACTAATGGCGCCATATGATATTTACAATCGGGAGATGACCATTTACGAGGAGGTATTGCCAAAGTTGAATGAACTGCTTCATGAGATTGGTGACTTTGAACAACTTTTTCCTACCGCCATTTATGTGGATCGTGAGCGAATGGCGATTGTATTCGAGGATCTGGCTGTGGAAGGATACATAATGGCCGATCGGATTCGACGTCTAAATGAGGAACATGTTCATCTGATTCTAAGAAAATTGGCCAAAATGCATGCCGCATCGGCTGTGTTAAATGAACGAGAAAAAGGCTGTTTGGAGGGCTACGATCGTGGTTTCTTCAATCGATATACTAATGCCTACAGTGGTTATTTTGTGGGTGGTTTACTTGCCGCCGCTCGTTGGATGAGCCAAAGTAACAGTATGTCCCAGTATGCCAACAAGTTATTCGAGCTGGCCCCTCACTACATGGATATTGGACGAGAATGTTTTTCCCCAACTCAGGGACATGTTAATGTCCTTGCACACGGAGATGTTTGGACAAATAATGTGATGTTCAAATATGACCCGAAAACGGGACGTCCCGTGGATGTTTTACTTATTGATTTTCAGTACTCTTTCTGGGGATCACCAAGCATTGATTTGCATCATTTATTTAATACATCTCTCAAGGAACGATTGCGTCGTGAAGAGCAGAACGCACTGATCCAGTTCTATCATGGAATCTTTAGCGAAACGTTAATGAAGCTTAATTATAGTCAGAATCCTGTACCAAGTCTGCATCAATTTAAGCTACAATCCGAGGAGAAGCGCTTCTTTGGTAAGTCAATCTTTATCCCAAATGTTTTGAAACCAATTTTAAATTTTAATTATTGATCTTTTCATAGCCTTGCATTCAGCTGTTGTGGTTCAACCGGTGATGATCAGTGAAGATCCCACAGATGCCTGTTTTAATGCCCTTATGAATGACGATGAACGTGGTATCCGTTTCAAGAATCGACTCTACGATAATCCTATTGTACAACAGAATTTAAAAGCTCTGGTCCCTATGTTTGATCGAAAAGGTTTACTAGAAGTAGACCAGTGCTGCTAATTTTAAAAGTTATAGCAAATATATTTAGATATTCATTTATATATAAGAATACAGATTATAATTTCAATAATAATAATAATAATAATTTCAATAATACACAACAAATAAAAATTATGTATTTAAAATCTAAATAAGTTCACGATTTAGAAAAATAATTTAAAAATCCTAATATTTCAGTATTTGGAACTCAGAAAGAACTTTCTTCAACGATTCAACGAGAATAGTAATTTACATCGATTAAATAGTTGCTTGTCAAAGCTGCAATCAAATATAAATGAAATTCGACTGGAAAACAAATCTTCCATTTTTTATAAATTATGTTATGTATAAAGACTGTTGATTATAATTTTGGAAAGTTTTAATATTGTTCTTGATATAGAAACTAGAGACGAATTTAATGGCAGAATTTTTAATTTCAGTTAAACTATTTTTTTCTAACTAAAATCGGTTATATAAACATAGATCAAAATCTAATTGCCGATCAACGCTTAAATTCGAATTGTAATTGTAAATTGTAACAAGTTCATTTGCAAGGGTATATAGACTTCGCTATGACTGAAGTTATGACGATCTTACAATTTTTAACTTTCTGTCTAATTGTTTTCAAAATTATGTATATAACTTATATGTATAACAATAATAATATCCGTATATAATATAAGTATGACATAATATCTACAAAACTTCTATCAATGTCTATCAACGTATGAGTATTATACATGAATAGAAGATGGAATTAATGTCTGATTTGAATATCACAAGGTCGTCTCGGAGAAGGAAATATTTTGAAATATTTTAATAATCCTTCATGATTAGCATCTAATAATTTATGTATGTTATTCGGTCATGTGTATTATTTTCTCTGTTGATTCATAAATTTACTTTTTAGGTGAATATACATATAATACATTCTCGTTTTAAATGCACTCCGCCCCTGAAAATCCATGTCAATTTGTGCAAATTCTCTGTCCAAATATGGCCCCAAATACGAAGTTTACAGTGGACTTATTATGCAAATATTTAAACGCTAAATCCACTAATATATATACACACCCAGACGGATTTAAAGTACAAATATTGTAGTAGGTGTGGGTGGACCTGATAAAACTGCCACCAGAATAATGCCAAATAAGTAAAATTTATCAGTCAAATGAATAATGATTTACTACCGGCGCACTAACATTAGACTTACCCCAATCTTAATAGATATATACGTATTACATTTTCCGATGCAATCTTCCACTCATAATCATGACGGAGGCTGGAACTGGCGGCTGTCTATATAAATTCAAGATTCTCAAGCAGTCGTTGATCTAAAAGTAAGAAACAACATCATGGGTGAAGTACGTAACAATAAAGGTCAAAGTGAAAATGATACGCATTCGGCTCCTGTGTGGCTAGATGAGGCATATTTGGAACCGATTCTACGGCGTAGTAAAAAGGATCCTGGTCTTCAAATATTTGGATTAGAGATTAAACCAGCTACAGCAAAGGGTGAAAATTATGCAAGTATTATGACCCGAGTAAAGGTGCACTATAGAAAGAGTGGTTCTAAGGTACCAGAACATGATTTCTATATAGTGAAAACTACGTATGAGAATGATCCATATATTTCGGGAGTTTTTGCTGGCTATGATGTAACAAGCACTGAAATGATAATGTACGAAAAGATTCTACCACAACTAACTGCTTTGGTGGAGCAAACATCAAATCCTGAGAAAATCTTTGCGCAGACTCTCCACGTTGACTACGAGCACTCCGCCATCATTTTCGAAGATCTGGCTGTCACAGGACATCAAACTGGAGATCGACTAAAAGGTTTCGATATGGAACATACCAAATTAGCCTTGCGTAAGCTGGCCAAAATGCATGCAACGGCGGCAGTACTTAACGAACAACAGCCCGGACTTCTTAGCAAATTCGATCATGGTATCTTCAATCGACACACCAAAGGATTTGCTCCGTTCTTTGAGAGTATGGTGGGTGTGGCAGCAGAGTTTGCTGCTGAGACCCCGGAATTGGGAGCACACTATGAGCGTAAACTGAAAGCCATGCAAAAGCGCGTAATGGAATATTCCACTCGTACCTATGATCCTCAGCCGGATCAGTTCAACACCCTAAACCATGGAGACTATTGGATAAATAATTTGATGGTCCGGTATTGCACAAACTCGCAAAAACTTAAAGATTTGATAATGATTGATTTTCAATTCTGTTCCTGGTCATCATCAGCTGTTGACCTTCATTTTTTCTTTAATACCTCCCTTGAGACGGAAATCCGATTCGAGCACCAAGATGCACTAATCCAGTATTATCATAGAATATTGGTGCAGACGTTGAAAGAATTAAAGTTTTCTGGCTATATACCAACTTTAAGGCAATTTGTGCTGCAAGTGGAAAAGGCACGATTCTTTGGTGAGTTTTGGTTTCTATTTTTTTTTAATATATTTATATTTAATTTTTTTATATTTGTTTATATATTCTACTTTTAGCTGTTACTGTTTCAATAGTTAGCCAGGCGGTGATGATTAATGATCAGAATGCCGATGCCGATTTTAACGGTCTAATGTTAGATAATGAAAAACGACGAAATTTCCGAAAACTAATCTATTCCAATAAAAAATTAAGGCAAATTCTTAAAAAACAACTCCCAGCCTTTGATCGTTGTGGTCTACTGGATGTTGTAGACTGAGAGATAAAAATATGGAATATTCCTCTGATGATAACAGATTAATACAGCACATGTAGTCTTTTATTTTCACATCATTTTACAAAAAACGAATCCTTGTATATGTATATAAAATAAAGATAACCACTGTATATAACAAATCGAAAAATCTATATAACTCTACTGAAAAATTGTTTTATACCCTTGCAGAGTGTATAATAAAATTGGTCAGATGTTTGTAATGCATAGAAATAAACGTTTCCGACCCCATAAAATGTATATATTCTTAATCAGCAACAATAGCCGAGTCGATATGGCCATGTTCGTCTGTTTGTTTCTTCGCAGCTTTTCGAACTTAAATTCTAAGCTACGTGAATAAAAGTTAATATATATATATTCTAACGGCTATATAAAACATTGAAAATGTCATAATATTTTAGATCAGGAAAGTCAATATAAAATAAATATACACTCACCATTAAAAGAATGTGCACGTTACTGTAGTTGGAAATCAAAGAACAATGGATTTGAACCACTGTATTTAAGTTTAGCCAATGCTTTAACCAGCTGATGGCTTAAACGAAGATCCTCCTGAATAGAGCTATTGAAGAAGTAATATGGATCAATGGCTGGAGAATTCAACACTCACAACTGTAAATCAATAAAGACGGTGTGCGCGCATTGAACCGATATAGAAGGATGTTGTCGTGTTCTTTTGTGACGAAGAGAGTGGCGCATGGGAATAGTGGGGGAGGTGTACACTGAAGTAGATGGTACACCGCGAAGGGCAGCCGTGAGGACTATGGATAAAGATCGAGTACATGTGGTCATACGCCCCGTTTCCAAGTTGGCTGTTTTGGATGTGATGCAGTCACTTCACGGGGTCAAGGATAGGCAAATAATCGGTGACTCGATCTAGTATTTAGTTTTAAGGTATTACTGCCCAATGAAGATACGGGCAGGCTATGAATTATGGCGTAGTAACCTAATTTCCGCAAGCTCTTTCTCTTTTATTGTTTCGATCGAGAAGGACACACTGCGGTAGGTCAAGTTTCTTATGAGTGGAATTCTATTAACCCTAAAAAAAATTATGTATTTAAAATCTAAATAAGTTCACGATTTAGAAAAATAATTTAAAAATCATAAATTTTCATATATATATCCAACTGACAAACAAATATATTGTTGTTTAGCCTTATTTTCGACCAATCGTCGTCGTGTCGAAATGATTCTGAGATACGTTAGATCTCAAAAAACAGATGAACAGCTCGACATACTAAATATATGTATGTATGTATATATATGAAGTCGGAGATGCTGAATAAAATTAATATACTCTTTTATTAAGGGTATAATTATTATAATGAATGGAAAGCTGCGTGTTACACTCAACATCAAATTATTAAATCCTTAAGAATGTGGGAGAATGTGGAACATCGATCTTTATTCGGTAAATACGTTATATTAATACGACTATAAGATGGTATCAAACTGAAACAATAAAATGTTTATTAATTATAAAAATGATATATATTCAAGATTGTATGTCTTAATTAATGGATGGCTACTTCGTTTATCTTGATCCAGTCGGAAAGCCTCATTTTCATACAATTTTTTCAGATAGATAAGAAAACTGGCCAAGGAGGCACACGTCAACAATTTCGATCAAAGTGTGTGTTACCAAACCGTAACAAATCCTTAGACAAATAACAGAAGGGATCAAGCCAGTGAAAAGCAAACAAAAATCTCGCTAAAAGCAAATGTTTATCTAGCGATGGACCATCAAAGTACTACACGTCAGAGGGAAGAGATATACATGTGCGATTTTTAAATGATTCTTAATGTATTTCACCTTGACAAAGAATAGCTGAGATCACATTTAAAAACAGACACACACGATATTGTACGTATCATTCACTAAATGAGATTAAGCAACGACGAAACACAATGGCAGTAGCACCCGAATAGCTGACTTACAACTATATTGAGCATGCGCTGCGCACTCATTATAAAGATGATCTTCTACAGATTGTTAATTTTGAGCTGAATCCTGCTCTGGGTCCTGGAGAGAACTATGGCGGTGTTTTGACCAGAGTTCGTACAAGCTTCAAGCTCTCCACTCAAACCGATAAGGAAATACTTAAAAATATGATTGTGAAGACGTCATTAGATGATGATGAACTGACCCAGGAACTAATGGCGCCATATGATATTTACAATCGGGAGATGACCATTTACGAGGAGGTATTGCCAAAGTTGAATGAACTGCTTCATGAGATTGGTGACTTTGAACAACTTTTTCCTACCTCCATCTATGTGGATCGTGAGCGAATGGCCATTGTATTCGAGGATCTGGCTGTGGAAGGATAACGACGTCTAAATGAGGAACATGTTCATCTGATTCTAAGAAAATTGGCCAAAATGCATGCCACATCGGCTGTGTTAAATGAACGAGAAAAAGGCTGTTTGGAGGGCTACGATCGTGGTTTCTTCAATCGATATACTAATACCTACAGTGGTTATTTTGTGGGTGGTTTACTTGCCGCCGCTCGTTGGATGAGCCAAAGTAACAGTATGTCCCAGTATGCCAACAAGTTATTCGAGCTGGCCCCTCACTACATGGATATTGGACGAGAATGTTTTTCCCCAACTCAGGGACATGTTAATGTCCTAGCACACGGAGATGTTTAGACAAATAATGTGATGTTCAAATACGACCCGAAAACGGGACGTCCTGTAGATGTTTTACTCATCGATTTTCAGTACTCTTTCTGGGGATCACCAAGCATTGATTTGCATCATTTATTTAATACATCGCTCAAGGAACGATTGCGTCGTGAAGAGCAGAACGCACTGATCCAGTTCTATCATGGAATCTTTAGCGAAACGTTAATCAAGCTTAATTATAGCCAGAATCCTGTACCAAGTCTGCGTCATTTAAGCTACAATCCGAGGAGAAGCGTTTCTTTGGTAAGTCAAACATTATGCCAAATATTTTAGAATCAATTTTAACTTTCATTTATTGATCTTCTTATAGCCTTGCACTCAGGTGTTGTGGTTCAACCGGTGATGATCAGTGAAGATCCCACAGATGCCTGTTTTAATGCCCTTATGAATGATGATGATCGTGGCATCCGTTTCTCTACAATTATCCTATTGTACAACAAAATTTAAAAGCTTTAGTCCCCGTGTTTGATCGAAAAGGATTACTAGAAGTAGACCAGTGTAGTTAATGTTAAAAATTATAGCAAAAATTTGTAAATATTCATTTATATATAAGTACATATACCTACAGATTATAAATTCAATAATATACCAAAAAAAATATGTATTTAAAATCCAAATAAGTTAACGACTTAGAAAGACAACTGGAAAACCCTAATTTTTCAGTATTTCGAACCCAGAAAGAACTTCAGGGATTTAGCTTCACATACCATGGGAATAGCTCCCTACAGAATAGTAGTTTACATCGATTAAATAATAATTGCTTGTCAAATCTGCAATGGATTATATTCAACTATATGTATATATTTACTTCATATACTTTCGAATGGAAAACAAATCTTAGACCTGATTTTTCCATTTTTTGATGATGTTTAAGCACTGTTTATTTTAATTTCGGAGTTGTAATATTGTTTTTGCTACAGAAACTGAAGATAAAATTAATTACAGACTTTTTAAATTCAGTTAAAGATTTTCACAATTTCCAGCGCTGTTTTTGAAAATCCCTCAATATTTCAAACTGAAATCGGTTATACAAACATCGATCAAAATCTAAATGCTGATCAACGCTTAGATTCAATGAACCAGATATGAGTTGTAACAAGTCTAAAATCTGAAGCTTCTCTATCTTCCGGCACGTCGGCATCTGCTCGCATGCCAAAAAACTAATTTCATCCCTCACTCTGGCCTATCAGAATGTTAGAGGGCTACGATCTAAGCTGTCTAAACTCTATGTAGACAGCGTATCCTTTAACTTTCATATTCTTGCCTTTACAGAGACGTGGCTGAAGCCAGACATTCCTGATGCTTCAGTTCTTTGCACAAACTATTCAATTTATAGGAGAGATCGGACAATCCGCACTGGTGGTGGTGTGTTAATTGCTGTTGATTCAGCCCTTCCATCTGAACTAATGCAGTCATCTTTCACTCATGAAATCGAATTCATCAGTGTTAAGATCTTGTTTAAATCATTTTGCACCTATGTTACTTGTTCGTATATCCCACCTGTGTCCGATTTGGAAATATACAATAAACACTTGCACGCCATTCATGCTGTTTCCGCAGTGATGTCCGATAGAGATTCACTTATCGTTCTTGGAGATTTTAATCTCCCAGATATTTCATGGGTCCCTGATGCATCGTCCATGATGCTCCCCTCCTTGTCTCATTGCTTCGTTGATGGTCTTTTTGGCTTATCCCTAAGCCAGATAAAACCTGTGCGTAATTCACATAAGAAATTACTTGATCTCATATTTGTATTGGATTCCTCCAACAGTGTTGTTTCCAGGATTGACCCACTGGTTCTTCCAGAAGACAAATTTCATCCTACATTAAATGTAGCTATTGATCTTTCATTTCAAGAGCCGATTTCTTGTGCTAATTCGGTCTCAAAGATTCGCTGTTTTCGTAAGACTGACTTTGTCAGACTTACTAATCTCATTCTTAATAATGATTGGTCATATTTGTATAGTTGCACACATATGGATACCGCTATTCAATACTTTTATAATGTGCTTGACTCGTTTTTTAAAGTTTGTATTCCTCTCGTGAAATCGGTTCGGTCTAACAGACCGCCCTGGTTCACTCGGGAGTTGTCTAACTTACGAAACATCAAATCGAGACATTATGAGAAGTATAAAAAAGCAGGTCGCCCGTCTGATTTTTATCTGTATTCTGTTGCCCGTTCGAACTTCATGGTTCTTAACACCAAATGCTATAAGGATTATCTTCAGCGGTGTAAACTTCAGTTTTCCCATGATCCTAAGCAGTTTTTTAACTTTGTCAATACTAAACGTAAGACATCCATAATCCCTTCCTGTTTAAGTTTTGAAAATAAGATAGCTGACTCTGATCAGGCCATTGCCGATATGTTTGCTGATTTTTTCAAAACAACCTATTCCTCATCGGAATATACCGGGAACCTTTCGTATCCTTATGAGTTAAACAGGTCTAATGGTATCCTCAATCCTTTCTTCAATGAAAGTACGCTTCTTAGTGTGCTTAAGTTAATTAAACCTGTGTACTCACCGGGGCCTGACGGGATTCCTGGGTGTGTACTAAGATTTTGTGCTGATGCTTTATGCTAGCCTATTCATAAGTTATTCTCCTTGTCTGTTGAAACGTCCTCTTTCCCAAGTATGTGGAAGGAATCTTTTATCATTCCTCTCCACAAAAATGGTAATAAGTCCAATGTGTCAAATTATAGGGGTATTTCCAAATTGTCCGCGATTCCAAAAGCTTTTGAGAAAATAATAACTTCTCAATTGCAACATTTCTGTACATCTATAGTTTCACCCACACAGCGTGGTTTTGTGAAACGTAGATCTACGACCACTAACCTTTTAGAATTCGCATCATTAACGATCAAAGGGTTTGAAGAAGCCAAGCAAACTGATGTCATATATACTGACTTCAGTAAAGCTTTTGACTCTGTTAACCATAAGTTACTACTTTTTAAGCTCAACGAAATTAGATTTCCAACTTCATTACTGAATTGGATTCGTGAGTACTTAACAAACAGAACACAGAAAGTTCTTTTTAAGTCTTCTTATTCAAAACGCATCAATCTGACATCCGGGGTGCCTCAGGGTAGTCATCTGGGTCCAATGCTCTTTACCCTCTTCATTAACGATCTTCCCTCCGTCATGCTACATTCTCGAGTGCCAATGTATGCTGACGATGTTAAGCTATGCCTTAGTTATAAAGATATGGTTTCGCCCAGTCGATTACAGGTTGACCTTAACAATTTTCAGTGTTGGTGTCAACACAATCGTTTGAATTTAAACACTGCAAAGTGTAAGGTTATGACATTTAATAGAAACTGTCCTCAACTTGTAACCTATTTCATAAATAATTCTCCATTAGAACGTCTAAATGTAATGAACGATTTGGGTGTACTCATGGACCATAAATTGACTTTTAACTCCCATGTTTCCACAATTGTTGGCAAAGCAATGGGTGTTCTCGGATTTATAAAGAGATGGTCAAAAGAATTTGACGATCCTTATACTACAAAAATCCTCTTTACCTCTTTGGTCCGCCCCATTTTGGAATACGGATCTTGTGTTTGGTCCCCTCAATATGAGTCACACCAAATGAGAATTGAACCTGTGCAAAAGCAGTTTTTACTATTTGCTCTTCGTGGTCTGAACTGGGATCACAATGTCAAGCTTCCCTCGTACTCGAGTAGGCTTCTTTTGATTAACCTCCCTTCCCTTACTAACCGTAGAATAATGCTTGGCGTAGTTTTTATGCACAAGCTTCTAAAAGGTAATGTAGACTCGCCTGATCTATTGACCCAAGTAGAATTCTCTGTACCTTTCAGGCCTACTAGAAACTATCTTCCATTATTCCTTAAACGCTGTACTACTAACTTTTCTTTGCATGAACCGTTCTTTGTTCTGACTACAATTGCCTTTACCGACTGATCAGTTCAGAGATCTCTCTTCCCAGGCTAAAAGTGTCTATTCTTTCCTATCTAGCTCGTAAGTAGCTGTAGTTTTCGTTTACTTGTCTGTTTGTTTGTGTTACCCGCGACCCGTGCCGTACGTTATGCGACTTGCGCCCCTCGGTCGGTTGGGCGGGAGGAGTGGCAAATTTTGCATCCGTTGGGATTCGCGCGAAAAAAAAAAAAAAAAGTCCTTTTGCAAGATATAGACTTCGGTATGACTGAAGTTAAGACGCCCTTACAGTTTTTAACTTTCTGTCTACTCGTTTCCAAACTTATGTACATATATAACTTATATGTACATATAACAATAATGTTATCCTTATATAATATAGGTATAACATAATAGCTACAGATATAATTACATAATTAATATAATTTTCTAAATATGCCCCATAAACGACGTCAATCAACGTATGTATGAATATATATGAAAAGAATATGAAATTAACGTTTGATTTGAATATCACAAGGTCGTCTCGGGGGAGCAAATATTCTGAAATGTTTTAATAATCCTTCATATTCGGCCATTTGTATTGTTTTAATCTGACATAACTAGACAGGTTCTATGTTGATTCCTAATTTCACTGATTAGTTTAATATACATATAATACACTTTCCCTTTAAATGCACTCCGCCCCTGAAAAGCATGTATTAGTCCAAATTCTCTGTCCAAATACATATAGCCCCAAGTCCCAAGTTTACAGTGGGCTTATTATGCAAATATGTACAAATAGATACCCAGACGGTTTTAAAGTACAAATATTGTAGTAGGTGATCTGATAAAATTGCCACCAGAATAAAGAGAAACAAGTGAAATTTATCAGTCAAGTGGGTAGTGATTTACAACCGGCGCACTTACATTAGTTGTACCCCTATCTTAATAGATATATACGTAGAGTAAGGTTTACGGTTTCCCATGCTATCTTGCTCTCATAACCATGACGGAGGCTGGAACTGGCGGCTGTCTATATAAATTCAAGATTCTCAAGCAGTCGTTGATCTAAAAGTAAGAAACAACATCATGGGTGAAGTACGTAACAATAAAGGTCAAAGTGAAAATGATACGCATTCGGCTCCTGTGTGGCTAGATGAGGCATATTTGGAACCGATTCTACGGCGTAGTAAAAAGGATCCTGGTCTTCAAATAATTGCATTAGAGATTAAACCAGCTACAGCAAAGGGTGAAAATTATGCAAGTATTATGACCCGAGTAAAGGTGCACTATAGAAAGAGTGGTTCTAAGGTACCAGAACATGATTTCTATATAGTGAAAACTACGTATGAGAATGATCCATATATTTCGGGAGTTTTTGCTGGCTATGATGTAACAAGCACAGAAATGATAATGTACGAAAAGATTCTACCACAACTAACTGCTTTGGTGGAGCAAACATCAAATCCTGAGAAAATCTTTGCGCAGACTCTCCACGTTGACTACGAGCACTCCGCCATCATTTTCGAAGATCTGGCTGTCACAGGACATCAAACTGGTGATCGTCTAAAAGGTTTCGATATGGAACATACCAAATTAGCCTTGCGTAAGCTGGCCAAAATGCATGCAACGGCGGCAGTACTTAACGAACAACAGCCCGGACTTCTTAGCAAATTCGATCATGGTATCTTCAATCGACACACCAAAGGATTTGCTCCGTTCTTTGAGAGTATGGTGGGTGTGGCAGCAGAGTTTGCTGCTGAGACCCCGGAATTGGGAGCACACTATGAGCGCAAACTGAAAGCTATGCAGAAGCGTGTAATGGAATATTCCACTCGTACCTATGATCCTCAATCGGATCAGTTTAACACCCTAAACCATGGGGACTATTGGATAAACAATGTGATGGTCCAGTATTGCGAAAAGTCGCAAAAACTTAAAGATTTGATAATGATTGATTTTCAATTCTGTTCCTGGTCATCACCAGCTGTTGACCTGCATTATTTCTTTAATACCTCCCTTGAGACGGAGATCCGATTCGAGAATCAAGATGAACTAATCCAGTATTATCATAGTATATTGGTGCAGACATTGAAAGAATTGAGTTTTTCTGGTTATATACCAACTTTAAGGCAATTTGTGCTGCAAATGGAAAAGGGACGATTCTTTGGTAAGTTTTGATTTTAATTTTATCTATTTTATATTCCATTTGTTAAACATTTTTTTTTTATATATTGAATTTTTAGCCGTTACTATTTCCCTAGTGAGCCAGGCGGTGATGATTAATGATCAAAATGCCGATGCTGATTTTAACGGTCTGATGCTAGATAACGAAAGGGGACGAAATTTCCGAAAATTGATCTATTCCAATAAAAAAATTGAGGCAAATTCTTAAAAACCAGCTCCCAGTCTTTGATCGTTGTGGTCTGCTTGACGTCGTCGACTGAGAGATAAAAATATGGAATATTTCCCTGATGATAACAGAATCATTTAGCACATGTAGTATTTTGTTTTCGCATCATTTTACATAAATGAATCCTGTATATATGTATATAAAATAAAGATAACCACTGTACATAACAAAATCAAAAACCTATAAAATTCTACTCAAAAAAATTTTTATTTAAGATGAAAACGGCTATATGAAAGGAACAATATTTCGTCCATAAACAGATTACTTATACTATATACATCCAACTTTATATAGCTTCAAAATTTTGTTGAATCATTTTATATAAAACAGAATAGACTTTGTCTAACTACGTAATACCCATCGTTTAGATAACTCAAGTATATCTCAGCTATGATCCAAGCTAAAATTGTTAAGCTGCTTAGTTATACTAGTGTGATTTATGGTATACATACATTATTGTTTTATTAATTCAATAAGGCTATTTAATATATAAACGTATATAAATTTATAATATTAATTGTTTAACAATTGAATTAAGGTTACATTTTTGTCAATTTAAAAGATTGTTACATATCATCGAGCAAGCCTAATTGATCAAAAGTGGGCAAAATGAGATGTAGCTTCTTTCTTAGAGCCACATTTTGGAACATGGAATCATGCAATTTGATTGCACTCTCTGTATTGTAGTCATAAACTTTTCAATGGTTGCTACTTCCGGGCCGGTATAGAGCATGGCAGGCTCAAAAATTAATGAAGTATAAACGGCTATATAGAAACATAGAAAATGTCATAATATTTTAGATCCGGATGGTCAATATAAAATAAATATGCACTCA
>JAECWJ010000257.1:0-19332 GCA_018150375.1 Drosophila sturtevanti | reverse complement strand
TCGGACCACGAATAACAACCCGGTGTACTCGAGACCGTACCCCCACCCTATGAGTGTGGCTTTAACTCGGCTTTAAACTTGGAAGTTATTCAACTTTTGAGTGATGGAATCATAAGACCCTCCCGGTCACCTTACAACACTCCGATTTGGGTTGTGGACAAAAAGGTACCGACGTGACAGGAAACAGGAAGAAACGATTAGTGATCGATTTTCGAAAACTTAACCTCAACACGGTTGACGATAAATATCCCATTCCAAATGTCACCATGATTTTGTCTAACATGGGCAAATCAAAATAATTCACAACTCTTGATCTTAAATCCGGCTTCCATCAGATTAACCTTGCCGAGCAGGATCGGGGAAAAACAGCTTTCTCCGTTAACAACGGAAAGTATGAATTCTGCAGGTTGCCTTTCGGGCTGAAAAATGCCCCAAGCATATTCCAAAGAGCAATCGATGATGTTCTTAGAGAACAGATTGGAAAGTTTTGCCATGTCTACGTCACGAGGTGATAATTTTTTCGGAAACAAAAGATCATTTAAAACACATAGACTGGGTGTTACAGCGCTTACACGATGCAAACATGCGAGTTTCGGAAGAGAAATCCCATTTTTTTAAGACTAGCGTAGAATATTTGGGATTTATTGTTTCGGGAAGCGGCGTCACCACTGCCCCCGAAAAAATAAATACAATTTCACAATACAAACCTATTTGGTGTTCGCTCTTTTTTGGGGCTTGCCAGTTATTATAGGTGCTTTGTTAGGGATTTTGCCAAAATAGCAAAACATATAACAGATCTTCTAAAAGGCGAAAACGGAAAAGTCAGCACTTATCAATCCCGAAAAGTTCCCATAAAATTTAACGAATCGCAAACGAGAGCGTTCGAGAAATTAAAATCAATATTGGCATCTGAAGACGTTTTACTGAGCTACCCCGATTATTCAAAACCTTTTGATCTTACCACCGATGCTTCGGCATCGGGCATAGAGGCTGTCCTTTCACAACAAGGAAGGCCAATTACAATGGTCTCCAGGACATTAAGGGGACCGGAAATCATTTTTGCCACAAACGAAAGGGAATTATTGGCCATTGTCTGGTCAATAAAAAGCCTGAGAAATTATCTTTATGGAATCCGAAATTTTAATATCAACACTGACCATCAGCCGCTTACATTTGCGGTGTCAGATAAAAACACAAACTCTAAGATAAAACGCTGGAAAGCCTTTATTGAAGAGTACAATCCAACATTTACTTATAAACCCTGAAAGGAAAATTATGTTGCTGAAGCCCTGTCTCGTCAACACGTCAATGCGCTAGAAAATGATGCAAGGTCTGACGTTTCACAAGACGGCGCACAGTGGGGTCATCGCTCATTTCGCTTGTCAAAAATCATATCTTCTAAAGTAGCAAAGCGATTTTGAAAATTTAAAAAGCATTTGATAGCTGATTCCTTCGTTGTTGCCGAAGGTACCACGTGCGAGGGTTACCTTGATATTCAAGGTCAAAGTTGAAAAATATTTCTAGGCATATTTTACCCCTATAAATCGCTTAAAAAACGCTTTTTTGATCACAAATTAACTTAGTTTTTTAAATTTAATACTTAAAACAGATTTTTTATTTTAATGTTTTCTTTTAATTTATTATTAAAATTGCGAAAAAAAGGTTAGGTTTTTAGGTTATTTTATATTATTGGCTCATTTTCATTCACTCTTGTACCTGGTACGCGTTTTCTACGCGAGGTTGCATTGGTTTTCGCGATTTTTGGCAAATTTGCGCAAAAATGCGCAAGACTACACTATATAGGTCTGAAAGGTGAATATTCCCTCTATCACGTGTATATGGTTTCATCGTGCATCTCGGTGCATCTCTGTTGATTCAACTCCACCAAAGTTTAAAAAATGCGATAGTTTAATGTTTTTTTGAAACATCTCCAATTTACTCAATATTTCAAATTTGATTAAATTTTTTACTACACATAAATAAAAATTGATCTACTTTTCAAATAAAGCAAAAATATTTAAGATAAGTTGCTTCATTCGGCCAATATCCCGTTTCAAAGTTGCAAGTTTTCCTAAAAATTGTACATTTTTTTCAAACATGAAAAATGTCTCCACTTTGAGACGATGTAGCACCCACAATTCTTATCCGATTTCAAAAATATTTTGGATCCATAAGTTCTGATTCTGTCGATTTCATTATTCACTTTTCCCCAACGCGATAGTGAAAAAAATGATTTTTGGTCACCTATTCGGGCAGAGGCCCCACTGTGCGGCGGAAGCAATACTTACTCGACGATCCATAGTGAAGAATCTTTAAGCTACACTGTTCAAACCTCTGAAAAGCCCATTAATTGTTATCGCAACCAAATTATTATCCAACAATCGAATACTCAATTCAGCCGTTCCTTCATCCTCTTTAAGGAAAAAACTGCAGACTTCACAACCCTATTTGACATGTTAATAGAAAACGTAGTTAACGCAATCAAGTGCGATCTACACATACTAGGAAAAATACAACATCAATTAATTCAGGAATTTCCATCGACGACTTTTTGGTATTGTAAAAATCTCGAACAAGATATTGCCAATGGAGACGAGCAGCCAGAAATTATCGCGTTAGAACACAGCAGAGCCTATAGGGCAGCCCAGGAAAACATTAAACCAATACTAAAGGACTATTTTTTTCCAAAAATGAAAATTTCTTTCCACAGCCCGAATATTGTACTGTGACAATGAAAAATCACTAAATTCAGGTGCTCCCCCGCTTCATAGTACCTCCAATGGTCAAGTCGAGCGCTTCCATAGAACCCTTGTCGAGATCGCTAGGTGCCTGAAACTAGATCGAAAAATCAATGACACAACGGAGCTTCTATTACTATCCACAATACAGTATAACAAAACGATTCATTCCGTTACAAAAAAAACCTCCTATAGAAATAATCTATGACAGATCAGCCGAATCACTTGTTGAGATCAGCAATAGAATTCAAAAAGCACAGGTTGACTTGCTACAATACCATAACAAAAACAGGCAGATAAAAACTAATCAAGTAGGAGAGAAAGTATTGGTCAAACGCAATAAAAGATTAGGAAACAAAACAACCCCCCTCTACGAAGAGGAAACAATTCAAGCAGATATGGGCACAACGGTGCTCATAAAAGGGAGGGTGGTCCATAAGGACAATATTAGATAATAAACCACTTAACATAGTTCTCTTTTATTTATAGGATTATAATACTAGCACTCATCGCCACGGCAGCATCCAAACTAACAGAGTTTACCAACTCAAACTATATCCCCACAGTAGACGGAAACGTCGTTCTATGGGAAGAATATGGCAATCTACAGCATACAACCAACCTTTCCACCTGTGCCAATATCAAACAGGAGACAGAAAAACTTTTAGATCACTTCCCACAATCTCATATGAGAAAGCTGCTAAAGATAGATTCAGAACTGCCTTGTCGACACACCACCGCCATGTTAGGAGTCTAAATTTCTTAGGAACAGCCCTTAAGGTAGTTGCCGGCACTCCAGACTTTGAGGATTGGGAACAGCTAAAATTCCAGGAATGAGAGCTCGTCGGTGCCGAACGTAAACAGATAGCTATTAATACTGCCACTCAGGAACAGATTAATAAACTCACCGATACTGTTAACACATTACTTAAAGCCTCAAAAGATAAACAGATCGACACTGGACATTTATTCGAAATATTACTTACCGAAAATAGAATTGTTATCTCGGAACTACAGAACCTGATCCTTGCCATCTCTCTTGCGAAATTAAATACAGTAAATCCAATCAATTTAGATCAAAGCAATGTAACTAAGATAAAAGAACTCTCTACAAATATTAGAATAACAACTATCCTTGAAATATCTAGCGTTAAAGTCTTACAAAATGACAACTTTTTTTCTTTTTATGATTAAACACCCTAGGGCTAATTTAATTTGTAAGAAGATAAACATCTACCCAGTACAAAGAAATTCGACGATACTGCGCCGCCTCGAGAATCACAATACTGGCCGATTGTGAGGGCAACATCACCGCCCCAAACGAATTGCAGTATGGCCAGCTCAACATCATTTTGTCAGGCCTTGGCGCAGCAAACTTGCGCTCAGCAACTCCATTCTGGACTGACAGCACATTGCGTCACACAGCCCAGCTATTTGGAGCCAGTCACAGTGGTAGAGACGATGGCGTCATAATAATCAATGATCAAGCTGCCATAGTCAAGGAAATGAACAAAGAGACCACAATGGTGACCGGCACATTCCTGATCACGTTTGAGAAGGAGGTACAGATCAACGGCACAACCTACAAGAACAACAAGGGCATCCCAAAAATGGTCCCGGGATCGGCAACCGTCTCCCTCGTTAACATAACGGGCCATTAAGAAATCCTCAGTTTGTCATACTTACGCAGGTTGACCCTCGACAACTTGAGATACCTGGAAGAAATGGACTCAAAACATTTTGTTCAACCTTTCATAGTCGGAATTACTGCCCTTTGCATATTGGCAACCGCCTTGGCAGTAAAGAGAATCATTCGAGCAAAGAAAAACAAACGCCGCCAAGAAGAGTTCCAAGTCGTCATGGCTAAACTGAGAAAGGCCGAGGACGCCCTTAATCTTGACGAGGGAGGAGTTAACACAGCCATCTATTCGACTGGGCAACCTGCAGAGAAGTGACGACCGGATGCCACTGCTCGAGCTGCTCGAACAGCACGTCGTTGGTGGGAACCGCATCGTCAGCAGTTTGAGGCGGGCTTCGATGGCTAACTTTAATATTTCTGTTAATATTTAAGTTTAGTTAAAAAGAAACCAGCAGAGAAGCCAAACGGCTCTCAATATTATAAACCTTGAAAAAAATAAAATAAAATAAAAAATAAAGCCACAAAAACATTAATTTATACAATCGGCAAAACGTTTAGGTAAAGTGTTCACATCAATATTATTTCTTAAAATACGATTTAAATAATATGAAAAATTTTTAAAATATAATTATGCCCTGTACCCATAGGGTACAAGGTATATTAAAGTCGCTAAAATGTATGTAACAGGCAGAAGGAAAATTTTCCGACCCTATAAAGTATATATATTCTTGATCAGCATCAACAGCCGAGTCGATATGACCATGTCCGTCTGTCCGTCTGTCCGTCCGTATGAACATCGAGATCTCAGAGACTATAAGAGCTAGAGTAACCAAACTTGGTGTCAACATCCGTCTACTGTATACGCAGATCAAGTTTGTTTCAAATTTTTGCCACGCCCACTTCCGCCCCCGCAAATTAGAAAAAACTATAACTAGAGTACTATTAGAGCTACAGTAATTATTTTTAGTAGACTCAATTATATTATATTATAATATATATTTGGCCGAAATCGGACAATAAATATCGGAGATATACGTATATATGTTTTGTACTGAAATTCTATGGGCAGCAGCAACTGAAATGTGTGAGCGAGATAGCATGCGCATGTTGCTTTGTACCGAATGACGCATTAGTTTCGTTCACTGATGTGAATGAGCGAGAAAGCATGCATTTTGTATTGCGGTTTGTTAAGAGAATTTTATGAAAAATTTTATTTAATTAATGAGGATTGCGGAGGAGTCTGTTTAAATGAAATATCCTTTTTTTCGCACAGGGCATACTCCAAGTCGGCATGGACGACTTGCTTACTTCATTTTTATTTATATAGGGCAAGTATTTATTTACGAAGTGAGTGTAAACGAACTTTGTTGCTTCTTCTATTTCCTTTTTATGCAGAGAAAAAGAAAAGAAAGGGCGAAAAGCATGCCAAAAAAGTTGAAGTATGCATCGGCATTCTTGTTGCACGTTAGGTATTCCTGGTAACTTGCAACGGAAATCTTCATTCTTTATTTCATAGTAAATACTTTAGTTATTATGAAATGGAATTTCATTTGTGTCATTTTTGCGAGAGTAGTTGGGTCATTATGGGTCGAGGCAAACAAATTCCACAAGAGACGCATCGTAAAACTCTGTTTAGAGCGGAAACCGGCTTCTTTTTGGAATTCCATTGTTTGTAGTGATGAGTCCAAATTTAATATTTTTGGATCAGATGGATCACAAAAAGTATGGCGAAAACTAAATACAGCTTTACAACTGAAAAACATAAACCCAACTGTGAAGCATGGAGGCGGAAACGTGATGGTTTGGGGGTGTATGGCCTCGAGCGGTGTTGGCAACCTAGTACTAATAGAAAACAACATGGATAAACATCATTATCTGGGAATTTTGAAGGGCAACGTCAAGGAGAGCGCGACTCAGCTCCAACTTAGTGAGGGTGTATATCACCCTACAACAACCCAATTTGGGTTGTCGATATGAAAGGAATTGATGAAGAAGGAAAGAAAAAAAAGCGACTGGTAATTGACTTTAGGATATTGAATGCAATCACAATTAGCGACACATATCCCATTTCAAATGTTACAATGATTTTGGCCAATATGGGAAAATCAAAATATTTTACGACATTGGATCTGAAGTCTGGGTTCCATCAGATAACCCTTTCGGAACGGGACCGAAAGAAGACAGCATTCTCCGTAAACAATGGAAAATATGAATTTTGCCGGCTACCCTTCGGTTTAAAAAACGCGCGTAGTATATTTCAAAGGGCAATTGATGATGTTCTAAGAGAACAGATTGGAAAATTCTGTCACGTCTATGTGGACGACATAATAATTTTCTCTGAAACAAAGGAAGGGCACCTAACGCACATAGATTGGGTTCTCCAGCGTCTAAACGATGCAAACATGAAAGTTTCTAAAGTAGCGTAGAATACCTTGGGTTTACTGTTTCAAGAAACGGAATTTCTTCATCACCGGCTAAGGTAAAAACAATTATGAATTACAAAACTCCGGAGACCCTGTTTTGTCTTCGCTCTTTCCTTGGACTAGGTTTGCAAAACCGTTGACGAACATTCTAAAAGGTGACAATGGTAAAGTTAGCACGAGTCAGTCAAGGAAACTTTCGATCACATTCAATGATCTTCAATTAAAAGCATTTGAAAAAATAAAATCAATATTAGCATCTGAGGATGTTTTGCTACGATACCCAAATTTTCACAAGCCCTTCGACCTTACGACTGACGCTTCAGGGTCTGGCATAGGGGCTGTCTTTTCGCAAGAAGGCAGGCAAGGCGGATGCTCCATCTTGTCGTAATTTTATTCTATTTGGAGAAAAAACTCGACACGTCGTAGAATTCGATAACCACGCTGATTTGTTACCAGTCCTAAGGGAAAAAATCAATCCCAATGTTGTAAACGGGATAAAGTGCGATTTGCATACTTTAGCAAAAATTCAGCATCAACTAATTAGCGAATTCCCATCTACAACGTTTAAGCACTGCAAGGCACTCGTTCAAGACATAGTTAACAAAGACGAACAGATGGAAATAGTCACCACAGAACACAACAGAGCTCTTAGGACAGCTCAAGAAAATGTGAAACAAGTTCTGAGAGAGTATTTTTTTTTAAAAATGACAAGAATTGCATACGAAATAGAATAATCATAACAGAAATACAAAACATTATACTTGCAATCTCACTGGCAAAAGTAAATATTGTGAACCCAACTATTCTAAATTTTGAGGAATTAACAAAATTGATAAATGAGCACTCTTCGAATGTAAGCATTTCTGCAATTATTGAAGCATCTAGCATTAAGGTCACACAAAATCCAGAATACCTATATTTTATTATTAAGTTCCCAAAGCCTAGTTTGGAGTGTAGAAAGGTAACAATATATCCCGTTCAGAAAAACGGCATAACGCTCCGATTGGGAGAAGACAATAATGTGGGTGAATGCGGCGATCGCATTGTAGCAGTGTCAAATTGCAATAAGGCCGTTTCTACGTCATTTTGCCAACTGTCCCTGACGGAAACATGCGCGAAGAAGCTGCATTCTGGAGGCTCGGCACACTGCGAGACCCAGCCAAGCCATTTAGATGCAATTACAATTGTAGATGAAGGCGTCCTAATAATAAACGATGTGACGATGTTGATCCGTGAGAATGATGAAAGAGAACTCGCTGTGAATGGGACTTACGACCCCAAACCACTATTAATTCGAACAGCATGTTTTTTTTCAGTGCGCAATGTTTAACACATTATATTATCAATACTACTTAATATAGCGCATACCAATGTATTTTGTCTTAAAGAGAATTTTATTCTCTTAACGATTAAAAAAGATTTGTTCTATATCCAACAACAACAACAATATGAGTAATTTATTTAAACGGTAGACTTAAGAGATAAGAGAAAAATGACCACTATTAATTCAAACGCTGCGTATAATGATTGTCTATCGTACTTAATATATTAATTTAATTAACAATAGAATTGTGTAATGTCGCATTTGGCTTGTATTACGCATTTAACCCGTTTTGGCATTGAATTTAACAAATTTTTGCAGTGTTCTTGAGAAATTGAGTCCCACATCTCCTGCAACTTCATTTTTAAATCAGAAATGTTCCTTTGTGGTTCATTTCGAAGCTTGCTCTTCATTAGCCACCAAATATTTTCAATTGGGGTTAGATCTGGGCTATTTGATGGCCAGTCTAAAACCTCCATTTGATTATATTCCAGCCAATTTTTGGTTCGTTTGGCTGTGTGCGATGATGCTCCGTCCTGCTGAAAAGTGTATTCACCGCAATCTGCCAGTTTTGGTATTGATTGCAGCAAACTATCTTCCAAAATATTAATGTATTTTTCAGCATTAACCGTCCCTTCAATGAAATGCAGTTTTCCCAATCCTTTGGCAGACATACATACATACCCATACCTTAGAGCTTGCAGGAAACTTTACTGTTCTTTTAAGGCAGTCTTTATGGTATGCCAAATTTCTTAAAGATTGGCGACGCGTCGCGACGATCAGCCTTAACAATTTTGGCCAGTTGTCTTTTGTCGCGGGGTGTTATTGCTGATGTTCGGCCTCTATTTTCAACGTTATTTTCAATATTCCCATTTTTTTTCTGAAAATTTTTAACACCCCATGCACAGACGACTTAGACAAATTTAATTGCTTGCTGATCTCCGTAGGTGTCTTCCCAGATTTAAAATAATCTCTAATCAATACTCTGATTTCGTAGCAAATAGGCTTACCACGTACCATTGTTGCTAGACTTGCACTGATTTGCAGCAATTTTTAAATTTTTTGCATGCTGTATTGTGATATTATTTGCAGATTATAACCGTAGATAGCGATTCCGTTACATTGATTGCTTTTGTTTTGCTCTTCTTTTGAGATAAAGGTAAGCTTACACAGCGTTCGAATTAATAGTGGTCATTTTTTTCTTATCTCTTAAGTCTACCGTTTAATTAAATTACTCATATTGTTGTTGTTGTTGGATATAGAACAAATCTTTTTTAATCGTTAAGAGAATAAAATTCTCTTTAAGACAAAATACATTGGTATGCGCTATATTAAGTAGTATTGATAATATAATGTGTTAAACATTGCGCACTGAAAAAAAACATGCTGTTCGAATTAATAGTGGTTTGGGCTCGTATCTCATTACCTTCACAAACGAAGTGCGACTAAACGGAACCGTCTATAAAAATTACAATGGTATTCCTAAGAGCACTTCTAGCTCAGCGGCACTGTTACTGGTAAACATTACCGGCCACCAGGAGGTGCTCAGTCTCCCGTATTTTCATAGGTTGAACAATGAGAACCTAAGATATATTGGAGACTTAGAAGCAAAATTAGAGTCCCGACCAATATTATCAGGAGCCATCTCATTATGCTTCATTGCAGTCTGTTGCGTTATAGTCAGACTCTGGCACGTAAAGAAACAGCGCCAAACGCAGTGCAGACTCCGAACCCTTATCGAGAGTCTGGAAAGGAACGAGGACGTCCTTGACTTAAGTAGGGGAGGAGTTAACATAAACGTCCAACCATCCGCCAAATCAGCGCTTCCCACGTTATGCCCTGCATAACGCTGGTTAAGCAACAGAAGAAGTAATGCGAGATCTTGCACATGCCGCAAGATCGGCACTTTTGCAATTATGTAAACACTCTAGGCTAGGCAGAAATATAATTTGTCTTTAGCTTAAGTTTCAGTTGAGATCAGAACTCCAAGCGCACAAAACTTGGCTTGCAATAAAGTACAATCTAATAACATGAAAGTGTTACAAAATTAAATAATTAAATAAAGCATATCTTAATTTACATAATACATGATATATTTCGTGAAATTGGTGAAAACAAGAAAGAAAGATTCTTATTATACCGATTGTTCCTATGGCATAATAACGTAATTAAAAATTTGGAAGAAACTATTGAAAGCGAAGGCTACATCGCAGACTTTGGTGATGGAATGAATTTTAAGATATAGATTGCATTTTATTTTACGCTATGGGAGCTTTAGCATATACACTAATATTAAGTATATTAACTATAAGCATAAAAAAAAGTCCTACGTTTCACTAAGATTTATATTTATTGACCTGTCTCTGATGGCGCTAAACTGATGAACAAATTTTCAAAACTAATGAACAAATTTTCAAAACCCTTTTTCCATACTGATTTCAAAATAATAATAAATTAAGCTCCTGACTTACAATATTCAAAGTCATTGTAAAAAAATTTGAGTCAATTATTCCAAACGGTTTGGAAAATATTTAACATTTACGGTGAATGTGAGGGGGGGCGCTAACCTGATGAGCGCAGTGTATTAATCATATTTATGTTTAATATACATAATACATTTTGTGAATTTGGTAAAAACAAGAAAGAAAGATTCTTTTTATACCGATTGTTTCTATGGCAGCTATATGATATAGTGGTCCGATCGGGATGAAATTTGCTTTGCACGTAGGTTATTGTACCAAATGCATATTACCCGATTTGATTGGTTGAGTTTTGTAAAGAAACACAGAAGTTTTTCATATTAAAGAATTCCTCGATCTGCCCAACATTTTCGTTACATATTTTTAATATTTTTTAAAATTATTGGACAGGTTTGAATTGCTGTATCTCAACTCAAAGTATTTTTGGCCGCGTCTCCATAAAAGCGGTTCCACTGTGCACTGGCCACTTGCCCGTATTTCCCCTGATTCGAAAAAAAATGAGTGGAATTATATGTAAAAATAAGTATAAACGATTACCAAGACAAACATTCTCAAAAGTTACTTTGATTGCCTTATTGACCCCGTCTAGTTTAAAAGTATTGAATATTATTATTGAGTGTAGACAAGGTTAAATTTGCCGTTTTTTCATCATCTGCAAGTGTCTTTGTTATCTGTGAATTCTGGATTATTTATAAAAGTTTGCGGTTTTTGTACTTTCAATGCGGCCAGATATCTATGATGTCGAAGACTAAATATTTTTACTTGGTTTGTTAGACATGACTTATATTCCGAAGAGAGTATATTTTTATACCCTTGCAGAGGGTATATTAATTTTGGTCAGAATTTTGCAACGCACAGAAGGAAGCATCTCCGACTATATAAAGTATATATATTCTTGATCAGCATGAATAGCCGAGTCGATATGACCATGTCCGTCTGTCCGTCTGTCTGGATCAACAGCTTCTCCTCCGAGACCATAAGAGCTACAGAGCTGAGATTTTCAGCATAGGCTCCTTTTTGCTGCAGGCATTGTATATCTCGGAATCATCCCGATCGGACGACTATATCATATAGCTCCCATAGGAACGATCGGTCAGAAATAAGGTTTATCCTCAATAACTCTGTTGTTTTTCAACCGAATGCCACGAAATTTGATATTTATGAGTTTAATATGCTTCTTGATACTTTAACCAAGTTTGATCAGAATCGGACGACTATATCATATAGCTCCCATAGGAACGATCGGTCATAAATAAGGATTATCCTCAATAACTGTTGTTTTTCAACCGAATGCCACGAAATTTGATATTTATGAGTTTAATATGCTTCTTGATACTTCAACCAAGTTTGATCAGAATCGGACGACTATATCATATAGCTCCCATAGGAACGATCGGTCATGAATAAGGCTTATCCTCAATAACTCTGTTGTTTTTCAACCGAATGCCACGAAATTTGATATTTATGAGTTTAATATGCTTCTTGATACTTTAACCAAGTTTGATCAGAATCGGACGACTATATCATATAGCTCCCATAGGAACGATCGGTCATAAATAAGGATTATCCTCAATAACTGTTGTTTTTTAACCGAATGCCACGAAATTTTATATTTATGAGTTTAATATGCTTCTTGATACTTCAACTAAGTTTGATCAGAATCGGAGGACTATATCATATAGCTCCCATAGGACCGATCGGTCATGAATAAGGCTTATCCTCAATAACTCTGTTGTTTTTCAACCGAATGCCACGAAATTTGATATTTATGAGTTTAATATGCTTCTTGATACTTCAACCAAGTCTGATCAGAATCGGTTGGCTATATCATATAGCTGCTATAGGAACAATCGGTACAAAAAAAAATTTTGTATGAAAAATTTTTTTCCTCAAGCTCAAAATATTGAATTTGTAAATTTGGTATGTTTAATTTACAATAATGCTTCTGGTGAATTATATAGAGAAAATCTGCAAGGGTATACGAACTTCGGCACGGCCGAAGTTAGTCCACATTTCTAGTTTATTGTAAGATATACATATGTAACTTGTATAAGGTCATAAATATTACAGTATTTTAAAACTTGTTGTTTTCACTTTTCCTCAGTTTTGCCTGATTCCCTCATTTTGCTTTAAAGAGAAGCAAAAATTCTAGACGGACAAACAACAAAAGTGCATTACTTGACATTACTGATGATTTTAGCAACGCCTAGAAATTTTTCTTAATATTTTTAATAACTTTAAGAGAGACTTCTGCTTTGAAGAATATGCCTCGTTTCACAGTAAAAATGTTGTATTTCTGCACTGGAAATTGAGTCACTAACTTATCAATTTATTCATTTAACATTTCCTTTTAAATATACAAATGCAATAGTTAATTACAAATTTCAATGGTTTGATACTATTTTTTCCAAACGTTTAGGTCCATATAGCAGAACATAAGCGCAGTGCCAGTCGCCACCTCCAGAAAGACGCAAAATATCGTCTGTAGTCACGGAAGTAACATCGTCGTCGTCAAATTTAAACCAAACTTCTGCGCTAGAACGAACCCAAGCCACATAATGACCAGAGGAACTAGATCGCCCTTTGTGAGTTAAAACTGCTTGTAATGTGTAGTAACCAGAACTATTGCTTCCCAAATCATCGTCAAACCAAAATGGTTCATATATTCTTTCCTTCTCTTTTGATTCTAAAGTAGATTCAAGCTCCGCCTTTTTATCTTCGAAGCTTTTAAATTTGGAGCGCATCGGGCATAGCTTTCTTTGTAATTCGGGCGTACACAATTCAAATGCATCAAAATCAATTGGAAACTTAATATCTTTCAGTACTTTAGCATTAATACCTTCCTTCCCCTTATATTGAAAACGTACAAATTGAACGGTTAAGTAGGCCGGAAGTCGACTAATTAAATACTGAAAAATACTTTAAAATGATAAAAGTGATAACTCTTGTAGTTTGCAACAATTACCGTTCTGGTATAATGAGCGTCTCGTCCCAATGTCTCCGAGTTCTTAACTAATTCCTCTTTCATTTTCTATAAAAAAATAATATATATACATATTTTCTTGGATGTCCATATAAATTACCGATTTTAATCCATTTTGCATATATTTGACATCCAGGGAAATAAAACAACTAAGCTGCAAAAAGTTCTCAGTTGTTAGCGTAGGTTGTTCATCAGAAACCTCATTCGTGCTCATTTTAACCTCAAAGGTTCCACCGAAGAATTGTTCAATAAAAGAGCTAAAAGTAAATGATATACGTATATATATATTTAGTTCTTGGAAATTTATCTAAAAGACATTCTTGAGAAGTTCGTACAAATCTTTTGTGTATTATAAGGTATAATTTTAGGAGCACTTGGTCAATGTTATTTTAATCTATTATTCAAGCAAGTATAGTTATAAATATTTTTATAAATTTATATAAATATATAATAGCTGAAAAATTTATGAAAGTTAAACCAGAAACCATCAAAACTCTGATTAAAAAGTGGAAAGCCCCTCATATATTTTAAACCCTTGTTACGGGTATATGTATATGAATACATATGTATATAATATAAGAATGAATATATAAAATATATATCACTGAAGTGTATACCCTTACAGATTAATTAATTACTTTCTCCGTCATATCGTCATACCTCAAAATTTTTTAAATATTGGAAATATAAAATTTGAACGTAGGAAAATTTGAGTTCGCCACGGCCGGGATTGAACCCGTGCTCATGTACATACTGATGCTGATGGGGGTTGATTATTGATTTTATTGATTTATGTCGGTGTTTAATATCCGATCTGAATCAAACTTACTGGTATAGTGTAAAAGTAAAATTGTCATCTACGTGCCAAATTGGCCAAAATGGTTGGAATATCTCAAAAAACAAAACAAAGTTCTCATAAGAACGGTTTTAAACAACACAAATTTTGACCGAGGTACCTCTGATATTTCCTATTTTTCTATACATTATAGTTTTTCAATGCGACCAAACTTGATTTACTTACATCATCAAAGAACAGAATGATAAGTCTTTTATTCACGTAGCTTAAAATTTAAGTTTGATTCCTTGCGAAGAAACAGACGGACAAAGTCATATCGACTCGGCTATTGATGCTGATCAAGAATATATATACTTTATGAGGTCGGAAACGATTATTTCTATGCGTTACAAACATCTGACCAATTTTATTATAGCCTCTTGCAAGGGTATAAAAATAAACCAGAAGGCTGGGTTCAGTTGGCCCGTGCCGGAGTTCGTATATGAGTTTATCTCTATATAAGTTAACACAGCCATCTATTCGACTGGGCAACCAACACCCTAAAATGCTAGGTAAGCATTTTATGGTGTGAACTGCAGAGAAGTGAAAGAAAATAAGCAACTAATTTTGCAATCAAAATTGGCCAAGTTTGTCAGCCACTACAGCGACAAACAGATAATAAAACAAACTTTAAAGGTCAAAGTTGAAAAATATTTCTAGGCATATTTTGCCCCTATAAATCGCTTAAAAAACGCTTTTTGATCACAAATTAACTTAATTTTTAAATTTAATACTTAAAACAGATTTTTTATTTTAATGTTTTCTTTTAATTTATTATTAAAATTGCGAAAAAAAAGGATTTTTTTAGGTTATTTTACATTATTGGCTCAATTTCATTCACTCTTGTACCTGGTACGCGTTTTCTACGCGAGGTTTCCGATTTTGGCAAATTTGCGCAAAAATGCGCAAGACTACACTATATAGGTCTGAAAGGTGAATATTCCCTCTATCACGTGTATATGGTTTCATCGTGCATCTCGGTGCATCTCTGTTGATTCAACTCCACCAAAGTTTAAAAAATGCGATAGTTTAATGTTGTAAGGAAGTTTTCTAGCCGGGGTACATATCTCAGTCTCCCCAGGGCCTTTAGTTTACAGAAAATTTGTAATAAAAAATACCGAGACCCGAAAATTGCAGAGAGGGAGTCAACCCCACATGATGGAAAGGGTGACTCAATCGCCATAACGCTAAAATCACACCATTTATGGAAAGGTAGAGGAATAAGAGGGGAATAGACGGATGCATACATAACCACAACGATTAAGCTTTAAGGAATAGAGAATCCTTTTTAAATCAATTAGGGTATCACCCGGAGATTGATTAAAATTGAGGATACCTCTATACGTGAGCAGTATGGATAGGTTAAGGAATCAATTAGGGTATCACCCGGAGATTGATTCTCTTAACTATCCATCCTATAGATCTCTTAAACTTATAACACGAGACAACAATTACTACGTTTAATGCATAGTCATGTGAGCGACTCTGACGTAGAATCTCTGTGCGATTTTTTTGATAAACTAAAAACGGAGAAACGCGCCGTTCTCTGTGGCAGTGTTAGTGATTGTTGGAATAGGTCAAACAAAATAGAGAGCATAAAAATGGATGCAAAACATATAGAAGCTGTAGTTCTCGGAGCCGTTCAAAGCGCTCTCACGATACAAAGGAAGGAATATGATCAAAAATTCGCTGAGCTAACAAATAAGATAGAAAGTATTAACGTTAGTGCCCCGGCGGTCCAAGCTCATAAACAAATAGAAATTGTCAGAGGGGTCGAATGCATTGAAACCCTAAACGTCATAAAGTCCCTTCCCGATTTTGAAGGGAAACAAGAGACGTACGTTGCGTGGCGCAGACTGCTCATGTCGCCCACAATATATTTAAAGAATATAATGGCAGTTCTAGGTATTATCAGCCAGTAGCTATCATAAGAAATGAAATAAAGGGCCCGGCCAATACAATCACGAGGTGGCAATAGCAATGAATGAAAAGTATCGTTCAGATGCACTCTGTGCCTTTCTATCAGGCCAGAAGACCTTTCGTCCGCTTTAGCTTTAGCTCAGGAAGTAGAATCGAATCACGAACGATACGCCTTTGCGGCCAGCTACGCAAAGACCTTAGAAATAAGTCGAAAAATCCGAAGTCAAGCTTCATCAAAATAACCAGAACTGGAATCGCCAAGAAGCCCAAGGAAAAAACCCTTATTATAATAACTCTTCCAGGTTCAGACAAAAGACCCAATATAGTCCGGAAGATCAAAGCAACCTTTATCAGGCCAATAATAGTTACCAAAACCCACAAAATAATTTTACTCTATTTCAAAATCAAGGTCAAACCTTTAAATGCCCAAATAATGGCACAGGTAGATTCACAGGGCCAAAACAACGGGTGAATCATGTCACTCAAGAAATTTTACCTCCAGTAGAGGAAAAACGATGAGTGCTACCTTACCCAAGCAGACATCAAAGCGGCCAAGTACGAAGACGACGCACAGGACTTTGAACTCGTCAATTTTTTAGGGAACACTCCCTGCTACCCTTCATCGAAAGGAGCTATGCAGGGAAAACAATAAAATTATTAGTGGATACTGGAGCATCAAAAAATTATGTAGTGCCCGGCCTTCTCTTAGGAGGCGTTGTACCAGTAGTATCCCTTTTTAGTGTTAAGTCTATACGTGGGGGTAATATAATTAATGAAAAGTGTAAAATCAAGCTGTTCGGAGTAAAAACTGATTTTTTTGTCTTACCAGGCCTAAAAACCTTTGAAGCTATCATCGGCCATGACCTGTTAACACAGGTTAAAGCTCGAATCGATCTCGCTAAACAGCAGATCATATTTAACAACGGAGTTGAATGGCTCCAATTTTTAAAATGCAAAAACGTAAATTTCTTAAAAATTAACGATTCCAACGTACCAGTCGCTATAAGGGACGAATTAAAAAAAATTATTGACAAAAAAGCTAACGCATTTGCCAACCCAAAAAGAAGTCTCCCTTGCAATATAAATATTGTGGCCACAATTCGGACCACGAATAACAACCCGGTGTACTCGAGACCGTACCCCCACCCTATGAGTGTGGCAGATTTCGTTAACTTGGAAGTTAAACAACTTTTGAGTGATGGAATCATAAGACCCTCCCGGTCACCTTACAACACTCCGATTTGGGTTGTGGACAAAAAGGTACCGACGTGACAGGAAACAGGAAGAAACGATTAGTGATCGATTTTCGAAAACTTAACCTCAACACGGTTGACGATAAATATCCCATTCCAAATGTCACCATGATTTTGTCTAACATGGGCAAATCAAAATAATTCACAACTCTTGATCTTAAATCCGGCTTCCATCAGATTAACCTTGCCGAGCAGGATCGGGGAAAAACAGCTTTCTCCGTTAACAACGGAAAGTATGAATTTTGCAGGTTGCCTTTCGGGCTGAAAAATACCCCAAGCATATTCCAAAGAGCAATCGATGATGTTCTTAGAGAACAGATTGGAAAGTTTTGCCATGTCTACGACTTGATAATTTTTTCGGAAACAAAAGATCATTTAAAACACATAGACTGGGTCTTACAGCGCTTACACGATGCAAACATGCGAGTTTCGGAAGAGAAATCCCATTTTTTTAAGACTAGCGTAGAATATTTGGGATTTATTGTTTCGGGAAGCGGCGTCACCACTGCCCCCGAAAAAATAAATACAATTTCACAATACAAACCTATTTGGTGTTCGCTCTTTTTTGGGGCTTGCCAGTTATAATAGGTGCTTTGTTAGGGATTTTGCCAAAATAGCAAAACATATAACGGATCTTCTAAAAGGCGAAAACGGAAAAGTCAGCACTTATCAATCCCGAAAAGTTCCCATAAAATTTAACGAATCGCAAACGAGAGCGTTCGAGAAATTAAAATCAATATTGGCATCTGAAGACGTTTTACTGAGCTACCCCGATTATTCAAAACCTTTTGATCTTACCACCGATGCTTCGGCATCGGGCATAGAGGCTGTCCTTTCACAACAAGGAAGGCCAATTACAATGGTCTCCAGGACATTAAGGGGACCGGAAATCAATTTTGCCACAAACGAAAGGGAATTATTGGCCATTGTCTGGTCAATAAAAAGCCTGAGAAATTATCTTTATGGAATCCGAAATTTTAATATCATCACTGACCATCAGCCGCTTACATTTGCGGTGTCAGATAAAAACACAAACTCTGGAAAGCCTTTATTGAAGAGTACAATCCAACATTTACTTATAAACCCTGAAAGGAAAATTATGTTGCTGAAGCCCTGTCTCGTCAACACGTCAATGCGCTAGAAAATGATGCAAGGTCTGACGTTGCACAAGACGGCGCACAGTGGGGTCATCGCTCATTTCGCTTGTCAAAAATCATATCTTCTAAAGTAGCAAAGCGATTTTAAAAATTTAAAAAGCATTTGATAGCTGATTCCTTCGTTGTTGCCGAAGGTACCACGTGCGAGGGTTACCTTGATATTCAAGGTCAAAGTTGAAAAATATTTCTAGGCATATTTTACCCCTATAAATCGCTTAAAAAACGCTTTTTTGATCACAAATTAACTTAGTTTTTTAAATTTAATACTTAAAACAGATTTTTTATTTTAATGTTTTCTTTTAATTTATTATTAAAATTGCGAAAAAAAAGGATTTTTTTTAGGTTATTTTACATTATTGGCTCATTTTCATTCACTCTTGTACCTGGTACGCGTTTTCTACGCGAGGTTGCATTGGTTTTCTCGATTTTTGGCAAATTTGCGCAAAAATGCGCAAGACTACACTATATAGGTCTGAAAGGTGAATATTCCCTCTATCACGTGTATATGGTTTCATCGTGCATCTCGGTGCATCTCTGTTGATTCAACTCCACCAAAGTTTAAAAAATGCGATAGTTTAATGTT
>JAECWJ010000256.1:0-13357 GCA_018150375.1 Drosophila sturtevanti | reverse complement strand
CAGTTGCTGCCCAAAGCATTTCAGTACAAAACATATATACGTATTATCTCCGATATTTATTGACCGATTTCGGTCAAATTCGGTCAGATGGTACATATTGGCTATATAATTGTGTCTGCCAAAAAAAAATGCTGTAGCTTTAATAGAACTCTAGTTATAGTTTTTTCTAATTTGCGTGGGCGGAAGTGGGCGTGGCAAAAATTTTGAAACAAACTTGATCTGCGTATGGACTAGACGGATGTTGACACCAAGTTTGGTTGCTCTAGCTCTTATAGTCTCTGAGATCTCGATGTTCATACGGACGGACAGACGGACAGACGGACATGGTCATATCGACTCGGCTGTTGATGCTGATCAAGAATATATATACTTTATGGGGTCGGAAAATTTTCCTTCTGGCTGTTACATACATTTTAGTGACTTTAATATACCTTGTACCCTATGGGTACAGGGTATAAAAACTAGAAAGATGGACTAACTTCGGCCGTGCCGAAGTTCGTATACCCTTGCAGATTTTCTCTATATAATTCATCAGAAGCATTATTGTAAATTAAACATACCAAATTTACAAATTCAAAATTTTGAGCTTGAGGAAAAAAATTTTTCATACAAAATTTTTTTTTGTACAGATTGTTCCTATAGCAGCTATATGATATAGCCAACCGATTCTGATCAGACTTGGTTGAAGTATCAAGAAGCATATTAAACTCACAAATATCAAATTTCGTGCCATTCGGTTAAAAAACAACAGAGATATTGAGGATAAACCTTATTCATGACCGATCGGTCCTATGGGAGCTATATGATATAGTCGTCCGATTCAGATCAAACTTAGTTAAAGTATCAAGAAGCATATTAGGGTTGTTGATAATATATCAAAATAAATATATATCGATATTTTTACAAAAAAAATAAATATTTATATCGAAATATTTTTTTTCCCTGATATATCGCATATCGATATTATTTGGAAATATATTTTTTGATATTTTTGCTGGTCACACTTCACTTAGAAATCTTAAAGAAAGATGAGCGCGGCAAAAAAATTTTATATAAAAATAAACGCACAAAATACCACCTGCAGCCTTTGTTCAAAAGTTATCAAATCAAGTGGTAACACTAGTAATCTCCTGTCACACTTGAGGAACAAGCACCCGGAAGCGCATTCAACATGTGTTAAGGTAAGAAATATGTAATGCCAGAAAAGTCTCAGGAATTTTGCCGCGCAATTTTTTGACAGTGTGTGTGTGCGCGCGTCACTAGGCCTCTATATTCTTATATAAAATGCGTTGTCTGCGACACGCGAAGCCGCATGACAGATGTTCATATAAAACAAAGAGTTTTTTTGAAATCCTTAAAAAAAGAATTTTGGGGGTAAAATCATGTTACACATATATCTAATTTTACTTACACCACTCAATAAACCTATAATTAATTTTTCATTGTTTAAAAAATGAAATGAAGTTTCTTAAGTTTTATTATTTTATTGTATTCTTACTTCAACCTTAACATCTCTTTAATTGAAAAAAGTTTATTGTTTTATTTTTATTTAATAAACAAAAATTAGAATGCATTTAAAGTTAATGTTATTTTGGGGGGGTTTAAGATTTTTATTGAGAAATAGAAAAAAAATCAGAAATATCCGATATATCGATATATTTTGGTGATAAATATCGCAAAAGACCTGATGATATTTTTAAACAATGATAATCATCGATACGATATTTTTTACACATTTTCACAACCCTAAAGCATATTAAACTCATAAATATCAAATTTCGTGGCATTCGGTTGAAAAACAACAGAGATATTGAGGATAAACCTTATTCATGACCGATCGTTCCTATGGGAGCTATATGATATAGTCGTCCGATTCAGATCAAACTTAGTTGAAGTATCAAGAAGCATATTAAACTCATAAATATCAAATTTCGTGGCATTCGGTTGAAAAACAACAGTTATTGAGGATAATCCTTATTTATGACCGATCGTTCCTATGGGAGCTATATGATATAGTCGTCCGATCGGGATGATTCCGAGATATACAATGCCTGCAGCAAAAAGGAGCCTATGCTGAAAATTTCAGCTCTGTAGCTCTTATGGTCTCGGAGGAGAAGCTGTTGATCCAGACAGACGGACAGACGGACAGACGGACATGGTCATATCGACTCGGCTATTCATGCTGATCAAGAATATATATACTTTATATAGTCGGAGATGCTTCCTTCTGTGCGTTGCAAACTTCTGACCAAAATTAATATACCCTCTGCAAGGGTATAATAACATCATTTTCTACGAGCACTGGCTCATATCGCTTCACGCGATTACCCTATGGTCTAAAAGTAGCCCCCAATTCATTTATGAGAAGTATGCAACTTGCTTTCTCGGGTCTAGAACCATCGCAAGCTTTTCTATATATGGATGATTTAGTGGTTATCGGCTGTTCTGAACAGCACATGTTCAAAAATCTTACAAGTATATTTGAACTTTGTCCAAAACACAACCTTAAATTAAATCCGCAGAAATGTTCGTTCTTTATGCACGAGGTAACATTCCTTGGCCATAAATGTACAGACCATGGTATCCTTCCGGATGATAAAAAATATGATGTAATTAAAAACTATCCAACTCCAACAGATGCAGATAGTGCACGACGTTTTGTCGCTTTTTGTAACTATTACAGAAGATTTATTAATAACTTCGCACAATATTCACGTAATCTAACAAAATTGTGCAAGAAAAATGTTAAATTTCAATGGACTAAAGAATGTGAAGAATCATTTCAATATCTAAAAAAGGCTTTAATGAAGCCAACATTATTGCAATACCTTGATTTTAGCAAAGAATTTTGCATAACAACAGATGCAAGTAAACATGCATGTGGTGCGGTACTATCACAAGACCGCAACGGTGCGCAACTACCAATTGCATATGCATCGAGAACTTTCACACAGGGAGAAAGTAATAAATCAACTACAGAACAAGAGTTAGCAGCAATACACTGGGCAATAAAACATTTCAGACCCTATATCTATGGAAGGCATTTTTTAGTAAAAACAGATCATAGACCTCTAGTATATTTATTTTCAATGGAAAATCCTACTTCAAAGCTGACTGAGATTAGACTTAGAAGAATATCAATTTACGGTTGAATATCTCAAGGGGAAAGACAATCATGTTGCAGATGCATTATCTCGCATAAACATAGAAGACTTAATACAAATAAATAGAAATATATTGATGGTACAAACACGATCATCAAAAAGACAGGAAAACATCTGCGCAGATGAAAAAATTAAAATGCATGAAAAAATAAATGAGCCCAATGTCTACGAAGTCGTTAGCAATAGCGACGCACAGTGGGGCCATCGCGCATTTCGCTTGTCAAAAATCATATCTTCTAAAGTAGTGAAGCGATTAAAAAGCATTTAATAGCTAATACCTTAAGCTTTAAATTGAGTGGTTGCCGTTGGTGCTACGTGCGCGGTTTACCTTGATATTCAAGGTCAAAGTTGAAAAATATTTCGAGGCATATTTTACCCCTATAATTCGCTTAAAAAAACGCTTTTTTGATCACAAACGAACTTTGTTTTTTAATTTTAATGATTAAAACAGATTTTTTAATGTTTTGTTTCAATTTATTATTCAAATTGCGAAAAAAAAAAATTTTTTTTATGATTTTTTTTAGGTTTATTTATTTATTTATTTAAGAGCTAACTTATTAATAGTGAAATTATAGGCTAGCTTATTACGTGGCTATGGCAGCAGAGGCCTTCAGCTCTAAAGTTGTATATGTTTATATATAAGTTCTCTTATGTAACATACAACTGGATGCAGTCGTACCGTACCATGCCCAACCTGCAAATGTTTTAACAAAAATTACAACAAAGGGGAGATACGCTACGTGTGTAAGATATCAGCGTTGACATAACTGATCTGCGGGACTCTTATTGCGGCTAGCAAAACAATCGGCTGGGGGGGTTCGTTGACAAGTTATGCCCAACCCACTTACACAGTATATATACAAATAAAAAAAAAAGAAAGTCCCTAAAATTAAATGCCAAGAAAGGATAGAATTAGAAGAAAAGGAAGAACAGTGTCATTGATTGTTTTGACTACAACGATATTAAAGTAGTCGCGCTCTCTACCCGCCCTACCATGATTTTCCTTGCAGCGCTTAAAAACTCTGGAAAATCCCAAACGAAATTCACGTCATTCTAATCACACTTGCATCCTCCTTAAGGAATAATGATCGATATTACTCCATTGCAAAACGTAATTTATTTATACAAAGTTTTAATAAGTTATCTTCATGATAAAGAAATTCAATGTCAAACATATTATATTTTATATGATAATTAATAATTCATATAACCATTCTCGAAAATAAAAAGAAGTTATAATTACATTTCTAATACATTTCTAACTATGTATGAGACTATTCCAGAAGGGAACTTTATATGGAAAATACTAAATATTGGGATCGACCTAGTCTGTCACATGTTCAAAAGAACTAGGTAATGATATTCGATTTTACTTTCAACAGAACTTTCAATTAGCATAATTAAGGTTTTGATTTCTATTTATATGGATTAATGCAGTTTGAGAACAGTTATCACCAGATGAGGGTACATTGTTACCTTTTTTTTTAATTTCAAGCAAATAAATTTTTGTTTAAAATGATGATTGCGGCTATGCCGTACTTACGAACAAAGTCCCACGATGTCAGCAGGCCTGATGACGTTTGATGAACTTTTGGATTCTCTGTATAAATGATTTTATGTCAATTTTAAAGGTGATAAACTGCACGCATAACTATAATTATGGAAAAGTATTTATAAGAATTAATGTTCTTAGCAAATTAAAAAGGAAAGAAAAAAAAAACAAAAGAAAATTCTATATAGTATACAAACTAAAATTAAGGGATTCCAAAAATGAAACTTTGGAAAAGACAAGATCACAACGTGATCTTCAACGTCGAGTTAATTGGACTCTATTAAATCCTGGGTAGTCTTTGGTTGTGGAATTGTGAATCGACGAGGAGGGTCGTGTGGTCGACGAGACAGGATACTGAATTTAATCGGACTCTCTCTTAATTCCTTTATATAAATCTGCGATTACTTCTTGATGAGTCGGATAGAAAGTATTTCCACATCACAATATCTTCCAGATCGAGAAAGTGGGTGGTATTTGATAAGTGGAGAGTACATAACCTCTCAATATAGGAAATCGGTTGCTACATCCAGCGGTTTCCGAATCCTTTGTTATCAAACTCCAAGGAACTAGGAGTTGATATGATTTTCCAAGGACTTTATTATAAATTTTTTTATAATAGATAATTTTTATAACATGCAAACAGCTATGTCTCGACACACGTGTGTTGATGACGTCATCGCTGTGGCACCACTTGAAGGGGACAGTTTTCTCGAATTTATTTAGCCATCCTTTTGGGCTCGATTTTCCTAGTCGTTTAACTAGAGGGAAGTAAAATAGACTATAGTAAGACAGCCTAATTATTTTATAGTCAAATACCGTTTTCGAGTGCTTAACCTCAATGGGCTAGTTTGAAAAAAATTCACAATTTGCTAAAAATAATTTAGCCATCAAGAGTCTGCTGCATTCCATTTAGCTATTCACTGAATATGATGACCCGATTGTGTTATTTAATGTTCATAGAATTTAGATTAGGATGCAGACCTCGTGGTCTGAGAACATATCGTTTGCATGTGGTTATTTTTTTATTTTTAATTATACGTGTTAAACACACGACTGAATTGTCACTTGGTCTTTAATGCACTGAAAAGTCACTCAGAAGCAATGCACTCAATTGCGTGGGAGGGGAACTTATCTTGAAGCTTGGCTTCCGCACATTCCAGGTTCCACTCATTTTGAGCTTAAAGCTGAGTTTAACTCTATTCTAAATTGTGAGCTTAGTTCTGAGCTTAATTCTGAGCTTAAATACAGTCATGTCAACAAAAATATCACCAGGCAATAATTGACTCTCACACCCACAGTCAAATTTCAAAAATAAATTTTATTTTTACAGGGAATTGGACTGAAAAAAAAAATAACTAGATCAATTATTGTCTAATGTCTTTTGCGTGATAGGTTCCCTGAGGTCGACCATGTAAATCTTCTAAAACATAATAACAATAACCAAGCTTCTCTTTTATTCTAGATTTGAGCCATTGCAGATTAAATTTCGCATTGATATTTTTGCCGAAATTGCTTTGGCTAAAGTTTCTACGATATACTTCTTGGCCTACTTTATACATAATATTTCGAGTTCGTAAATTATATTGTTTAGCATTTTGCTCTGCCGCTTGTGCTACATTTTTTCGTAACTCTTTTCGTAATAGTTGAAGTTGGTCGTCACGGGGAAGTACATTGATGGTCTCATCTAACAAATTAATCTTATTCAGTAATTTGTAATGTGCTCCATGGGTAACCATATCGAATCCAAATAAAGCGTGATAAGGGGAAGAGTTCAAACTTTGATGCAGTCCATTGCGAAGGGCACCACTGATTGCCGGAATATGAGCATCCCAATCTCTATGGTCTTACGCTCTAATTTCCGCTATTATGGACCGATTAACGCGCTCAGAAGCATTTGATTGAGGAGAATATAAAGCGGTAAAAATATGCCTTATACCCAAGGATGTCAACCAAGCGTTAAAGTCTGTTGCTTTAAACTGAGAGCCGTTATCACTTACTATACATTCAGGCACGCCAAACATAAAGAATATGTGGTTTTGCAAAAATGTTTTAATCGCTAATGAGGTAAATTTCTTAAGAGGACACAACGAATGAAATTTTGAGAAATGGTCTAATACTATAAGTAATCCAATATTTCCATTTTTACTACGTGGATATGGTCCTAGAATATCGATATACAAGCGTTGAAATGGGCGTATGGTGACGGTTGCTTTTCCCATAGGTGGTTTTAGACTATAATTGGGTGCCTTGGTACTCTTGCAGACTTCACAATTTCTAACATAGTTACGAACTTGAGCCACCATACCTGGCCAAAAGAATTTCCTTCGTATCAGATGGATAGTTTTTGCCATTCCACCATGAGCAGCTATTATGCTGTCATGAGCTCGTTTTATGATGTCTATTCTTAATCCTGAGGGTATCCAAAGTTTCCAACAGAATTGTCCACCAATCTGCGTACCATCATCATGCTCGGTGCGCAGATATATAAATTTATCTAGTACTTTAATATCTGGATAATCGTCTTTATTCGCGAGTATTTTCTCCTTTAAATGAACATATTCAGATTCGAGAAAGTCCCCCGAGTTTAAGTCGATGTCCGGAGTAATTTCTTCCAAAGTGGTAATTTCTTCTAAAAACATACGAGACAATGCATCTGGCACAATATTATCTTGACCCCGTCTATGACTAATTGAAAATTTGTAATACTGTAATTTCATAGCCCAGCGAGCTAATCTCCCCTTTAGATTCGGTTGCTTCATTAGCCAGACCAAACTTGAATGATCAGTGATTACTTCGAATTCTTGCATTTCAATATAACATCGGAATTTTTCAATTGCTTCTAAGGCTGCCAAACGTTCTCTCTCTGTAACGCTATAATTGCGTTGGGCCGTATTAAGTTTTTTCGACATAAATGCCACTGGTTTTTCAATGCCTTCATCAGATATTTGGACGAGAACGGCGCCAATACCAAAGTCACTGGCGTCGCAATGTATATAAAATTTTTTCGCAAAATCAGGATTTTGAAGCACAGGAGCAGAAGTAAGTACCTCTTTTAATTTTATAAAAGCCTCTTGAGCTTTGTCATTCCAAACAAATTTTTTCTTTACCGAAAGTAATTCAGTAATAGGAAAAGTTATGTCTGAAAAATTACTTATGAATCTCCTATACCATCCTACTATGCCCATAAAACCTCTTGCTTGTTTAAGAGTCTTTGGCACAGGCCATGCTTGAATAGCTTCAATTTTTTTTGGATCTGTTGAGATGCCTCCGTTACCTATAACGTATCCTAAATATGCAACTTCGGTAACACAGAACTTGCTTTTGGTAACATTCAGTGTAAGGTTTGCTTTACGAAATTGTTGAGACAATCTGAACAAAACTGACAAATGTTCATCAAAATCTTCGGAAACCACGCACACATCATCTAAGTAACCAAAGGTACAATACTTAAGCTCTGGTGGGATCAATTCATCCATCAAACGACACATTGTCTGAGGAGCATTACATAATCCAAAAGGCATTACCACGAATTGATACAAAGGCCGTCCCGGGATGGTAAAAGCCGTAATCGCCTTTGACTCCTCAGTCAGTGCAATTTGCCAAAATGCATCCTTGAGATCGATTTTCGTTATTATATTAGCCTTAGGTAGTCTAGCAAATATGCCATCTATATTTGGAAGTGGATAGGCATCTTTTCAAGTTGCTTCATTGATTTTGCGTGCATCTAAGCAAAGACGCACTTTACCTGGTTTTACCACCAGACGCATGGGTGAACTCCACGGGCTGTTACATTTTTCAATCACCCCTTGTTCTAACAGTTGTACAAATATAGCTGCACTCTGATTTTTCTTATAACTCAAAAACGAATAGACATAGAAGAAATCTAAAACTACCGTTAGATAAAGCATGAAAAAAGATGTGGAAATAAATAATAACATCAACAACATTCGCACAAAATAACTATAATTTTTTACATTTCGAAGTGCATAACTTTAGCCGCACTTTTCATTTTTGTTCTGATGAAATCGGTCGTGAATAATTAGCTGCGTGGATTTTAATAAATAAAATCCTCTCAGATTTTGAAAAAGAACAAATTCTTGCTCTCAAGGGTGAGAATTTTTAGTTTCGTGAAATTGCCAGAAAAGTTGGTAGATCGGATAAAGTCATAAGAAACTTTTATAAAAATCAGTCCGAATATGGACAAAAGAGAACAGGTGGACCGAAATCCAAAATAAATTCGCGTGCCCAACGTCTTCTGGAGCGTGCTGAAGCAACTCATTGCTTACAGCTAATGAGTTAGCTGCTGAATGTGGCCTAAATGTATCCCGATGGACGGTTGCACGGGCTTTAAAAACCCCACTACTGTGAGACAAAAATTAAAAGTGGCTTCCAAATTATTGCAAAGGCATAAAGAGGCGCGGGTGAAGTTCGCTAGAAACAATATGTCAACTGATTGGAAAAAGGTACAGTATTTTTTGTCTTATAAAAAGATAC
The DNA here is from genome assembly GCA_018150375.1 of Drosophila sturtevanti. Lineage (NCBI taxonomy): Eukaryota > Metazoa > Arthropoda > Insecta > Diptera > Drosophilidae > Drosophila > Drosophila sturtevanti. The sequence goes on along the minus strand of JAECWJ010000256.1, from coordinate 4,147 downwards.
TAATCTTATATTTTAGATAATTTTTTGGTATGAGAAAAAATTCAATTTGGATGGTCCGGACGGATTCTCATATTATTGGAGAGATTTAAGAAAAAAACCTGTTTATATCTCGAAGAGAAATTTCGGCGGAAGATTTCTTATGGTATGGGCTGCTTTCTGTGAGTCAGGATGCTTGGAGCTTGCATTTCCAAGCACTCATATGAACTCCAGAGAGCATATCGATTTGCTAAAAATGAACCTTCTACCGTTCCTTCGACCACAACGAGAAAATTCATTTATTTTCCAGCAGGATAACGCATCAATGCACGTCAGTCAGGAGACCCGGTCATGGCTTGATGAGAATGGTATTACACATTTGATGTGCCCGGCATGACTCCAGACATGAATCCTATGGAGAACTTGTGGGCTTTATTAGTTCCAAAATTTATGCCCGTGGCACTAAATTTAGCAAGGTTAATAGCCTTAAACTGGCTATTATTAAAGAATGGGACAATATCTCCATATCCATATCTCTCTACGTTCCTTAGCTTGATACGCCTAGAAAGTGGAGAAGCATTGTCATTGGCTGATGGTTTAAGAAATGAACTGAAACGTTTAAAATTAAATATTAAAAATTTAATTGGTATCGGAACTGACAACGCCAGTGTCATGATTGGCACCAACAACAATTTGTACACACAAATAAAGAAGGATGCGCCGTCCCTAATTTTAATAAAATGTGTTTGTCATTCCGTGCAATTGGCAGTAAACCACTCGTGTAAGCACATCTTTCCCGAAAGCCTGGAGTTTTTAATTTATGAGACTTATAACTGGTTTTCTAAAAGTTCTGCTAGACAAATTACTTACAAAAAAATTAGAATGCATAAATAACGAGAAGGTACCTACAATCATTAGATCTATATTAATGTGCTGTGTATTAATATCGCTAGATCTCGAATCAAGTGATTGTTCATATATAACAACTGTTTTAGTACCTTTGTGATTGTCCCAAACGTTTGTTTTTAACATAATTACTAAATAATATTTGTTTACTTTAAAAGGTCCCTCTTAAAATTCCAAGGGTGTGTGACACAAGATCAATGGCATGAGCTTAAGATTCAAGCCGATGCTTTTGCAGTAGAAAATGTTTTAAAAATTAAAAAAAAAAAACATAATTCCAATTTTGGAGTTTTTTGAATTTCCTAATATTGACGAGATTGAACGTCAATACAATGAATTGGCACTAGTATTTTGGGAAAATACTGAGGACACCTTTAAATTTTGGGTTGAAGTCATGAATTACAGAGATTCCGGCGGAAACAACCGGTTTTCTAAGCTGAGTTCTGTTGCGCTTCAAATACTTTCGTTACCTTGGTCGAACGCCGAAATAGAAAGGGTTTTTAGCTAAGTTAATTTAATAAAAAATAAAATAAGAAACAGGATGAACGTTGATACGTTAAATTCAATATTAACCATAAGGTAATGTCTCAAAAAGTGAGAAAAGTAGTCTTATCAGAACAAAAACTTATATTTTTAAATTCTAGATCCGGATTGCGCCGACACAACAAATGTTGCTTTGATTACAAAATTTCTCCAAACTGCCTCAAATCTATAGAAACTGAAGAACATTTAGATAATGAGACCGAAGAGTCTGTCGATAATCTAATAGCGGAATTAATGTAATTTAAATGAATGTATAAAGTTCAAATTTTTTTTTTTGTTTATCATATATAATCATAAATTTTGTTCAAAATACATTTTTTTATAATATAAAAATGAAGTAAGCAAGTCGTCGCTGCCGACTTGGAGTATACCCTGTACCAATAAGTGACATTTTATAAACTCAAACTCCTTCCAAATCCCCATTAATTGAATATAAATTATTTTATAAAATTCTCCTAGCAAGCCGAAACACCAAATGCATGCTTTCTCGCTCACTCATGTCAGTGAACGAAACTAATGCGTCATTCGGTACAAAGCAACATGCGTATGCTATCTCGCTCACACATTTCAGCTGCTGCTCATAGAATTTCAGTTCAAAACATATATGTGTATATCACCGATATTTATTAGCCGATTTCGGTTAAATTCGGTCAGACGGTACATATTGGTTATATAATTGAGTTTGCCAAAAAGAAGCTTTAATACAACTCTAGTTATAGTTTTTTCTAATTTGCGGGGGCGGAAGTGGGCGTGGCAAAAATTTGAAACAAACTTGATCTGCGTACACACTAGTCGGATGTTGACACCAAGTTTGGTTACTCTAGCTCTTATAGTCTTTGAGATCTAGGTGTTCATACGGACGGACGAACACACGGACGGACATGGTCAAATCGACTCGGCTGTTGATTTTTTTTTTTTTTTTTTTTTTTTTTTTTTTTAAATTTAAGCGCTGAATCCATTCTTTCAAAACTAGAATCATAACATCGCAATTGTAGTTAACGAGAGCCAAACCCCTTAGTGTAACTAAGGGGAATTAGAATTATGTATTTATGGTGTTTATGTTTTTGGCGAAGCCCAATCTTTTTAGCCGTCTCAGAGGCCTGGCGGGGAGTAGTCGCCTTGCTAGGACACTACAGTGCCTATCAAGGCGGTCTCTATACCTACTGGTATGCCTATTAATCTGCTCCTCCACTGTATGTAAATTCACATCCCGGTGGAGTGTGGAGCCACGCACATACCAAGGGCAGTTAGTTATTTGGCGTACAACGCGGTTTTGGAGCACCTGTATTCTTGAGTAATTAGATTTAGCTGCAATTCCCCAGATCTGCACACCATATAGCCAGATCGGAGCGATGCAGTGTACGTAGACTGCCCTTTTAGCCCTAAGCGACATAGTGCTTTTTCGGTTAATCAGCCACCTTAATTGCTGCAATCTCTGCCCACATTTTTTTCGCCGTAGCTTTAAGGTGTTGACCGAAGGTAAGGCGTTTATCTAGCGTGATGCCAAGATATCTAGCCTGTGTGGGTTGGCCAAGGGTTACTCCATCAAGTTGAATAGCGGGGGTGTGGTCATTGAGCCGCATTAGTGTGTAGCAGGGATTTATGGTCTTCTGTGCGTTGATTTTTAGGTTCCATCGCTTGCACCAAGCTGAGAAGGTGTTGAGGTACTCCTGCATACCTGAAGCTGCCTCAGAGCGGCATTTGGAGCTATATAGAATGGCTATGTCGTCCGCATACGTAGCAAGGAGGGCTTTATGGTTTACATTGGGGCCAGGTATGTCAGCAGTATAGACTGAGTAGAGTAATGGGCCCAGTACGCTGCCCTGGGGGACTCCGGCTCTCATAAGGTAAGGGTTGGAGAAAGTGTTCCTGACCTTGATCATATACTGCCGGCCTTCTAAATACGATCGCAGGACACTATAGTGTGGTGCTGGGAATAGTTTTTTGATTTTGCTTAGCAAACCCATATGCCAAACTCTATCAAAGGCTTGCTGCATGTCAATGAAGACAGCATTACAATATTCCTTGTCATCAAAGGCTTGTAGTATATGCTCCACTACTCTATGAACCTGTTCCACACTGCCGTGACCCTCCCGAAAGCCAAACTGGTGATCCGGTAAGATATCCCGTTCACTAATGATGTCCTTCAGTCGGTTGGCAATAATTCTTTCCCATACCTTTGATAGTGAGGGCAGGAGACTTATTGGCCGATACGACTCAGGATCGTTATCTGGTTTTCCAGGCTTATGAACCATTATGATTGCAGCCATTTTCCACTGCTTAGGAAAGTGTTGCAACCTTAGAATGGCATTAAAGATTAAAGCCACGTAGATAATAGCCCGGGTAGGCAAGGCTTTTAGAGTGGCATTGCATATCCGGTCTATGCCAGGAGCTTTATTCCCCGGAAGGCCCCTTATGATTTCAGCTATCTCTTCAGTCCTTGCAGGCTTGATAGGTAAAGACATCTGCATCTCGGCTGTTGATGCTGATCAAGAATATATATACTTTATGGGGTCGGAAAATTTTCCTTCTGCCTGTTTCATACATTTTAGCGACTTTAAGATACCCTTGAACCCTCAGTGTGTTTTGGACTGCTGAACAGAGCGGACGTGCCAGCGGATTAAATCGCGAATATTCTGAGTGAAACAGAAACCGAAAGCGAGTGGAAAAAAACCAAGTGAACAAACAGTGAAATTACGGTAACTTGTTTACAAGTTTGGTGCCA
>JAECWJ010000253.1:0-36487 GCA_018150375.1 Drosophila sturtevanti | reverse complement strand
TCCATCAATACTATCGGAAAGTTGTCTCGAATTATCTTTTCATTCAACTCAGCACAATCATTCAGCACATTCATTCGCAGCACAATCTTCAATTTTCATTCATATTTTCTCCTACTAACTTTTGCTCCTTGCAAATCAGAAACTGATTACCTTCATGTCAATACTGCCAAGAATCGTTCTTCTAAAATAGCGTCAAACCCCATGTCCTCATCGGAAACTACATGAAATTCCATTAATGGAATTATGCCTTAATTTTGATGATCACCGTTATACAGAAAATACCAAACGTTAAAAACTTCGCATCGCAATTGTTTAACTCCTAGCTTCCGAAAAACACTTCGATGAATTAAGTATAGATCTGATACTGTATGAATAAGCCCTTCAAATTCAATGTTCTCATAGCTGACCTTCTTTAGTTCTAATCCAGACGGACTGAACGTACTCGAATAACCTTCAACTTAATTACGTTGAACAACATATTCTTGCTTCTCTCATTTAACCTGTGTTTCGATTAGAGTTGGGCATGGGCTGGGATTTATCGCGTCACGTCGTGACACGATGGGCGCCCGCGTGCGCGTGTTGAAAAGTTGAATTTTGTCCATGGGAGTGAAACATGTTCGCAAGCTTAACGTGAACACAAAAACACGACATTCAAACCTTTTATTGTATTTAAATTGACAAGAATACCAAAATACCAATGAAACTTAACTTGACACCATGCCAACCTGGAATAACATAATCCACTGTGGCATGTATCGGAATACCTTTATGGAAAAACTCGAGTAATAAAGGCTACGTTTACTGGCCCAAGAGTTCATTAATTTGTATTCCAGCCCCACTCCAGCTTAAATGAGCCAAGACGGATCTAGCTACGTTTTCCACGCTCAGAGCCAAATTTTAAATGACGACGTACTCGACTTTATTGAGCTTATGACCTTGACAACCTTATTATCATAACCTGACAAAAACTTAAAATTACAATATTGATTGTCCTTACGACATTGAAAATTGACTGTTAAACGTGGAGATTCAACAACATAAAAAAAAGTAAAAACCAAAATCAAACAAATTTCGCTTCGGGCTTTGGGCAAGACCCAGTTTGGTTGATTTTCGATTCTTGGACCGTGGTTGAGCGGGACTTGTACCAACGGTATAGTCTAGTGAACATCGTCTAGTTTCGATAATACGATTGAGCTGGACGATGACCTAGCTGCCCATATTTGCAATTCGATTTCTATCAAACTTAGGTCAGTCATTTCTCAAATGAGATGACATCTCCGCAACACGAAACATTTTCGAGCATTGCGCCTGTTCCGCCTTAAGATTCAACTGAAACATATGCCCCTACATTCAAATCTGTTTGTTGCTGAAACAGAATGAATTGCGTCACTTCTTATAGTCTTCAATTTGAAACTTTAACTCTGAAATCATGGGAGCCTGGAATAACATCATTTTGTTAGTTTCTGTATCCGGAATACCTTTAACCAAGTACTCTATCAGACTCTCCTCATCTATGTTTACTGGCTTAACAATTTTCATTAATGCGTATAAATATTCATTTAGTGTTTCGCCTTTCTGTTGGTGCTGGTGACACACTATCTTCTTCGTCTTTCAAAATAAACCATGATCTCTCGGATCTAGCTACGTTTCCACGTTTAGAGCCAGAATCTCTGCAAGTTCCATGTCGATTACTATGACTGAATATTACGCAGAAATCTTATGCTTTGTTAGTATTATTATCTAGTTTTAACAATTCTTCTCGAATTTCTGTAGATTTCAATAACATACGATTTTATCGTCTTTCGTTGACTTTTACTCTCACACTGTCGTAGTCTTCGATGATAATCCCACTTACTGCCAAGATCCTTGAGAAATCTGCTTCCAACAACAATATCGAACTTTCTCGTCAACCTCAGAGTCGTTGCCAAGTATTGCTTAAGCCGCCGCCACCAGGTGTTGTTTACGCCGCCACTACCAGATGTTGTCCACCGTCACCACCAATGCAGTTCATTCCCAGAACTCAACGTCAGTTTCTGCAGAATTCGAGTTTTGTTGCGTCTAACCCTGGCTAACCTATTTTCACTTCTCTAGCAGTTAACATATGTTGCCACCAACAACATATAAACTACTGTACACTTTTCCAGCAATTTACGCAGCCTCCGATGGGGCCGCCTTAAATCGATTTTTCAACATTGAATTAATCTTGCTACCGGAGTCGTTGTTGCCATAATCCTCTCTAGCACCTTACTCTTCTCCAGCGTTACTATGGACTTCGACCCGTTCCGGCTTTGCTTTTTGATTGCTGGTATATCCCAATGGTACCTTCTTCGGCCTCACCTCTCACGAAGGTTCTGGTAATGTGCTGCGAAAATTCCAGAGCCACCTTTCTGATCAGCTTTCACCTCCTTTCGCCGTAGCCTTATATCAGCTTGCTTTCTTACCATCGGCTACAAATACCGTCAATACCTTGCTCCCTCTTACTTGAACGTCGTCTCAGGCAGCATCACTTGCTGTCTCATTCCTTCTCAGAATTTTACAAGTTTGGTCGAATTTGCGAAATTCAATAACAGCCAATCTTAAATGTATCACTTATAATCTGCCATCCCGGACGAGACCCTAATTTGTAGTATTCTTATTATACTGGTTTCTTTATTGGCAATGATGTTAGTGATACAAGTTAATATGTTGGCCAAAACAAAATTTTTTTAAATAAGTTAACCGCAGTTCTGGTTCTAAACGTCCATTTGCTTTTTCGTACAAAGTTAAAATTCAAATCATTTTCATTATATGAGGCGGCTTTAGCACTACATACTGACTATAGAAACGACGACCGCTTCTGGTTCTCTTTATGTCCATCGGTGGTTCCTACATTCGGCCCCCTGACGTTTCATTCGACTCGAATGAAGGTCCCCAAGATTTCAATGAACTCGGCCACTAGTGGATGTTTTACGTTGGCCCCAAACTTTTCCTATCTTAAGAACTACCTCCCTTATCTCTAAAATCATTAAAAATTTTCGATCTCCCATCTTTTCAACCTCATATCTTCCATGTTTCAGCATCGCTAATACGTTGTACGGCCCCAAGTATTTTCCTTTCATCTTAACTACCCCATACTGTGTCCGCTTTATCTCTACTAAATCGTTAACTCTATATTTCCTTTCGATCTTCCGGTTAGCATCATAGGACTTTCTATTTTCCTCCTTTAGGTCCTTAATGTTTTCAATCGCCCTATCTCGGATCTCCTTTCGTTACTCATTTAACTCGTCAACCATGGATTCTAATATTCGCTCTGTTAGCTCTGCATCTTCAGGAACTCTCATATCCAAACCGGTCAGTATCTTAAACGAAGTCATTTTTGTGTTTCTTGGCTCAGTGCTATTTATCATTTGTTGGACATTTGTTTGCTACATGCTTATACCAAGTTGCTGGACTTTCCAAATTTAATTTCGTTAACATGGGAACAATGATCTTGTGCATCCTTTCAACCTGGCCGTTTCCACGCGGAACACCGGTTGTAATTAATCAATTGTACGTTATTGTCATAACAATATTGTTCAAACGAATGTGATGTAAACGCCGTTCCCGTTCCCGTTATCGGTCACTACGCACTGGTTACCGCAACATGCTCGCTGTTTTTCCAGATGACTTACGACTTCTTCTGCCCCGGTACTTCGAGTAGAGATAACCACACGAACTTACTAAAACCATCGACAATCAGAAATGATTGTACCTCTTTCTTTTCAGGTTCAACTCACCTACATGGTCATTATAACATTTAATCGCAGACGCTGATCTCCCTTATCAATCACTATCAGATATCCTTCTTTTCTCCTACTCATTTGTTATAGTACTCTGCTTGCAAATCACAACTGATCGTGTTACCTTCCTGTCAATTCTGGGAAAAAAAAGACGATTTTTCGACCAGTAATCTTGTTATTGAATAACCTCGAAAACCCCAGAACATGGTCCTCATCCCAAGGGAATTTCATGGTCATAGAAATTCCATTAATGGAATTATGCCTTAATTATGGCTAAAACTTCTACCTCGTTATACAGAAAATACCAAACGTTAAAAACTTCGCATCGCAATTGTTTAACTCCCCAGTAGCTTTCCAAATGATACACCTCGATCTTCGATGAATTCAAATATAGATCTGATACTGTATGAATAAGCCCTTCGAAATTCAATGTTCTCATAGCTGAGAAACCATTGCGTTGCTTTTTTATCACGCGGTCTCTGGAAAAATCTTGTACGGCTGAAACATTCTCCTTACTCGGTTTTATAACCTTCAACTAATAACATCCAAATTTACGTTTAACAACATTTTCTCTGCTACTCCCAAAACTAATTTAATCCTGATTTTCGATCTAGAGTTGGGCCTGGGCTGGAATGATTTATCGCCTTTCTAAATAACCACGCATTGGCTGCCCACTTGCAAGACCTGTTAAAGAGTTGAATTTTGCAAACGGTAAATATAAGAATTCATACTACCTTCCCTGCGGTAACAAACTCAACTGAACTTTTGTTTGCGATTTAAAACTTGAACTTTCTTTAACTGGCACATGGAAATATCCAATTTTGAAATACAGTGCAAAAACTTTTCACCTTGAATTGGTCAGTAACACTGTCCATCAATACTATCGGAAAGTTGTCTCGAATTACTTTTTCATTCAACTTTCGATAATCAACGTATACTCTTCAATATTCATTCATAATTTTTCTTACTAACTTTTGCTCGCTTGCAAATCAGAAACTGATTACCTTCATGTGCAACTCTGCCGGAATCGTTCTTCCAAAATGAAAACCCCATGTCCTCATCGGACTGAACTACATGAAATTACCATTATGCCTTAATTTTGATATCACCCTTATACAGAAAAACTTGCAAATTATAATACTTCGCATCGACAATTGTTTAACTCTACTTCCGAAAAACACTTCGACGAATTAACGTAGAAATCTAATACTATATGAATGAAGCCCTTTAAATTCAATTTCCATAGCTTACTTTCTTTAGTTCGTAATCAGCCAGAGTGAACGTACTCGAATAACCTTCAACTTAATTACGTTGAACAACATTTTCTTGCTTCTCTCATTTAATCTGAGTTTCGATACTACATTGAGCTGCACGATGACCTAGCTGCCCATATTTGAAACAATTTCTATCAAACTTAGGACAGTCCTTTCTCAAATGAGATGAATCTCCGCAACCGAAACATTTTCGCGCTTACGCCATATGCTCTACATTCAAATCTGTTTGTTGCTATATGTGAATTGCGTCACTTCTTATAGTCTTCAATGTGAAACTTTAACTCTGAAATCATGCGAACCTGGAATAACATAATTTTGTTAGTTCATGTATCCGGAATACCTTTAACGAAGTACTCTATCAGACTCTCATCATCTATGTTTACTGGCTTAACATTTTTCATTAATTTAGTGTTTCGCCTTTCTGTTGGTGCTGGTGACACACTATCCTCTTCGTCTTTCAAAATAAACCATGATCTCTCGGATCTAGCTACGTTTCCACGTTTAGAGCCAGAATCTCTGCGATTTCCATGTCGATTACTATGACTGAATATTTCGCAGAAATCTTTTTATGCTATGTTAGTGTTATTATCTAGTTTTAACAATGTTCTCGCCTTTCTGTAGATTTCAATAACATACGGTTTTATCGTCTTCCGGTCCAAAGTCACTCTCACACTGTCGTAGTCTTCGATGATAGTCCCACTCACTGCCAAGACCTTTGAGAAATCTGCTTCCAGCAACAATATCGAACTTTGCCAAGTATTGCTTAAGCCGCCACCACCAGGTGTTGTTTACCCCGCTACTGCCGGATGTTGTCCACCGCCACTACCAACGCAGTTTACTCCTAGAACTCAACGTCAGTTTCTGCAGAATTCGAGTTTTGTTGCGTCCAACCCTGGCTAACCTATTTTCACTTCTCCAGCAGTTATAAACTACTGTACACAACAACATATAAACTACTGTACACTTTTCCAGCAATTTACGCAGCCTCCGTTGGGGCCGCCTTAAATCGATTTTTCAACATTGAATTAATCTTGCTACCGGAGTCGTTGTTGCCACAATCCTCTCTAGCACCTTACTCTTCTCCAGCGTTCTCTACTATGGACTTCGACCCGTTCCGGCTTTGCTTTTTGATTGCTGGTATATCCCAATGGTACCTTCTTCGGCCTCACCTCTCACGAAGGTTCTGTAATGTGCTGCGAAAATTCCAGAGCCACCTTTCTGATCAGCTTTCTCACTCCTTTCGCCGTAGCCTTATATCAGCTTGCTTTCTTACTCATCTGAACGTCGGTTTCCTCGAGGCAGCATCACTTGCTGTCTCATTCCTTCTCAGAATTTTACAAGTTTGGTCAAATTTGCGAAATTCAATAACAGCCAATCTTAAATGTATCACTTTTAATCTGCCATCCCGGACGAGACCCTAATTTGTAGTACTCTTATTATACTGGTTTCTTTATTGGCAATGATGTTAGTGATACAAGTTAATATGTTGGCCAAAACAAAATTTTTTTTAAATAAGTTAACCGCAGTTCTGGTTCTAAACGTCCATTTGCTTTTTTCGTACAAAGTTAAAATTCAAATCATTTTCATTATATGAGGCGGCTTTAGCACTACATACTGGCTATAGAAACGACGACCGCTTCTGGTTCTCTTTATGTCCATCGGTGGTTCCTACATTCGGCCCCCCTGACGTTTCATTCGTCTCGAATGAAGGTCCCCAAGATTTCATGAACTCGGCCACTGTGGTTGTTTTATTTGGCCCTTCCGTATCTCCCATCTTTTCAACCTCATATCTTCCATGTTTCAGCATCGCTAATACGTTGTACGGCCCCAAGTATTTTCCTTATCTTAAGAACTACCCCATACTGTGTCCGCTTTATCTCTACTAAATCGTTAAATCTATATTTCCTTTCGATCTTCCGGTTAGCATCATAAGACTTTCTATTTTCCGTCAAGACTTTATTTTCCTTTAGGTCCTTAATGTTTTCAATCGCCCTATCTCGGATCTCCTTTCGTTACTCATTTAACTCGTCAACCATGGATTCTAATATTCGCTCTGTTAGCTCTGCATCTTCAGGAACTCTCATATCCAAACCGGTCAGTATATTTAAACGAAGTCATTTTTGTGTTTCTTGGCTCAGTGCTGTTTATCATTTGTAGGACCTTTGCTACATGCTTATACCAAGTTGCTGGACTTTCCAAACTTAATTTCGTTAACATGGGAACAATGATCTTGTGCATCCTTTCAACCTGGCCGTTTCCACGCGGAACACCAGTTGTAATTAATCAATTGTACGTTATTGTCATTACAATATTGTTCAAACGAATGTGATGTAAACGCCGTTCCCGTTCCCGTTATCGGTCACTACTCGCACTGGGTTACCGAATATGCTCGCTTGTTTTTCCAGATGACTTACGACTTCTTCTGCCCCGGTACTTCGAGTAGGAGATAACCACACGAACTTACTAAAACCATCGACAACTACTAACAAATGATTGTACCTCTTCTTAGTAAGGTCCATCGTACCTACATGGTCATTATAATATTTAACTAGACGCTGATCTCCCTTATCAATCACTATCAGATATCCTTCTTTTTTCCCCAATTTCTCATTTGTTATAGTACTCTGCACGCAACTCTCAACTAATCGTGTTACTTTACCTTTCAATTTGGGAAAAAAGGACGATTTTTCGACCAGTAATTTGTTATTGAATAACCCCGAAAATCCTGCAGAACATGGTCAACCGGGCTACTCCCAAGGGAATTTCATGGTCATAGTAAAGGCGTTACAGTCTGCGACTTTAGAGCCTCAATTATGGCTAAAACTTCTAGCTCGTATGAATAATAATTCTGTTCACATGCCTTCCTGTTGCGACTCATGAACTGATTAGGATGATACCGATTATCCCCAGTAACTATGTTTAAATGATACCACCTCGATCTTGCTGAACGCAAATTTACTATCCCTTAATATCCCTCAATAAATTTTCGGAAATACAATGTCATGCCGAGAAACCATTGCGTTGCTTTTTTATCACGCGGTCTTGGAAAATTGTGTACGGCTGAAACATTCTCCTTACTCGGTTTTATCACCTCTTCACTAATAACGTATCCTAGAAAATTTACCAGTTTATGTGTAATCCCTTCTTCTCTGCGAATCCCAAAACTAATTTAATTCTTGATATTCCCTCTTCTATGCCCTTACTTGGAATGATTATATCACCTTTCTGAAATAACCCTGGCATTGCTGCCATCATGAATCTCGTAAAGACCGCTAAAGAGTTTGAGATACCAAACGGTAAATATAAGAATTCATACTGACCTTCCTGGGTAACAAACGCACTGAACTTTTGCGAACTTGCGAACAAACGCAGTGAACTTTTGTGAACTTTCTTTTACTGGCACATGGAAATATCCATTTTTTAAGTACAGTGTAGTAAAAACTTTTCCTCCTTGTAATTGGTCAGTAACACTGTCCATCAATACTATCGGAAAGTTGTCTCGAATTATCTTTTCATTCAACTTTCGATAATCACAGCACAATCTTCAATATTCATTCATATTTTCTCTTACTAACTTTTGCTCCTTGCAAATCAGAAACTGATTACCTTCATGTCAATACTGCCGAGAATCGTTCTTCCAAAATAGCGTCAAACCCCATGTCCTCATCGGAAACTACATGAAATTCCATTAATGGAATTATGCCTTAATTTTGATGATCACCCTTATACAGAAAATACCAAACGTTAAAAACTTCGCATCGCAATTGTTTAACTCCTAGCTTCCGAAAAACACTTCGACGAATTAAGTATAGATCTGATACTGTATGAATGAGCCCTTTAAATTCAATGTTCTCATAGCTTACTTTCTTTAGTTCTAATCCAGACAGAGTGAACGTACTCGAATAACCTTCAACTTAATTACGTTGAACAACATTTTCTTGCTTCTCTCATTTAATCTGAGTTTCGATACTACATTGAGCTGCACGAGACCTAGCTGCCCATATTTGAAACAATTTCTATCAAACTTAGGACAGTCCTTTCTCAAATGAGATGAATCTCCGCAACCGAAACATTTTCGCGCTTACGCCATATGCTCTACATTCAAATCTGTTTATTGCTATATATGAATTGCGTCACTTCTTATAGTCTTCAATGTGAAACTTTAACTCTGAAATCATGCGAACCTGGAATAACATAATTTTGTTAGTTCATGTATCCGGAATACCTTTAACGAAGTACTCTATCAGACTCTCATCATCTATGTTTACTGGCTTAACATTTTTCATTTCTCAGTTTCATTTTTCAGTTTCGCCTTTCTGTTGGTGCTGGTGACACACTATCCTCTTCGTCTTTCAAAATAAACCATGATCTCTCGGATCTAGCTACGTTTCCACGTTTAGAGCCAGAATCTCTACGATTTCCATGTCGATTACTATGACTGAATATTTCGCAGAAATCTTTTTATGCTATGTTAGTGTTATTATCTAGTTTTAACAATGTTCTCGCCTTTCTGTAGATTTCAATAACATACGGTTTTATCGTCTTCCGGTCCAAAGTCACTCTCACACTGTCGTAGTCTTCGATGATAATCCCACTCACTGCCAAGATCCTTGAAAAATCTGTTTCCAGCAACAATATCGAACTTTGCCAAGTATTGCTTAAGCCGCCACCACCAGGTGTTGTTTACCCCGCTACAGCCAGATGTTGTCCACCGCCACTACCAACGCAGTTTACTCCTAGAACTCAACGTCAGTTTCTACAGAATTCGAGTTTTGTTGCGTCCAACCCTGGCTAACCTATTTTCACTTCTCCAGCAGTTAACATATGTTGCCACCAACAACATATAAACTACTGTACACTTTTCCAGCAATTTACGCAGCCTCCGATGGGGCCGCCTTAAATCGATTTTTCAACATTGAATTAATCTTGCTACCGGAGTCGTTGTTGCCACAATCCTCTCTAGCACCTTACTCTTCTCCAGCGTTCTCTACTATGGACTTCGACCCGTTCCGGCTTTGCTTTTTGATTGCTGGTATATCCCAATGGTACCTTCTTCGGCCTCACCTCTCACGAAGGTTCTGTAATGTGCTGCGAAAATTCCAGAGCCACCTTTCTGATCAGCTTTCTCACTCCTTTCGCCGTAGCCTTATATCAGCTTGCTTTCTTACTCATCGGCTACAAATACCGTCAATACCTTGCTCCCTCTTACTTGAACGTCGGTTTCCTCGAGGCAGCATCACTTGCTGTCTCATTCCTTCTCAGAATTTTACAAGTTTGGTCAAATTTGCGAAATTCAATAACAGCCAATCTTAAATGTATCACTTTTAATCTGCCATCCCGGACGAGACCCTAATTTGTAGTACTCTTATTATACTGGTTTCTTTATTGGCAATGATGATTTTTTAAATAAGTTAACCGCAGTTCTGGTTCTAAACGTCCATTTGCTTTTTTCGTACAAAGTTAAGATTCAAATCATTTTCATTATATGAGGCGGCTTTAGCACTACATACTGGCTATAGAAACGACGACCGCTTCTGGTTCTCTTTATGTCCATCGGTGGTTCCTACATTCGGCCCCCCTGACGTTTCATTCGTCTCGAATGAAGGTCCCCAAGATTTCATGAACTCGGCCACTGTGGTTGTTTTATTTGGCCCTTCCGTATCTCCCATCTTTTCAACCTCATATCTTCCATGTTTCAGCATCGCTAATACGTTGTACGGCCCCAAGTATTTTCCTTATCTTAAGAACTACCCCATACTGTGTCCGCTTTATCTCTACTAAATCGTTAAATCTATATTTCCTTTCGATCTTCCGGTTAGCATCATAGGACTTTCTATTTTTCTCCTTTAGGTCCTTAATGTTTTCAATCGCCCTATCTCGGATCTCCTTTCGTTACTCATTTAACTCGTCAACCATGGATTCTAATATTCGCTCTGTTAGCTCTGCATCTTCAGGAACTCTCATATCCAAACCGGTCAGTATATTTAAACGAAGTCATTTTTGTGTTTCTTGGCTCAGTGCTGTTTATCATTTGTAGGACCTTTGCTACATGCTTATACCAAGTTGCTGGACTTTCCAAACTTAATTTCGTTAACATGGGAACAATGATCTTGTGCATCCTTTCAACCTGGCCGTTTCCACGCGGAACACCAGTTGTAATTAATCAATTGTACGTTATTGTCATTACAATATTGTTCAAACGAATGAGATGTAAACGCCGTTCCCGTTGCCGTTATCGGTCACTACTCGCACTGGGTTACCGAATATGCTCGCTTGTTTTTCCAGATGACTTACGACTTCTTCTGCCCCGGTACTTCAAGTAGGAGATAACCACACGAACTTACTAAAACCATCGACAACTACTAACAAATGATTGTACCTCTTCTTAGTAAGGTCCATCGTACCTACATGGTCATTATAATATTTAACTAGACGCTGATCTCCCTTATCAATCACTATCAGATATCCTTCTTTTTTCCCCAATTTCTCATTTGTTATAGTACTCTGCACGCAACTCTCAACTAATCGTGTTACTTTACCTTTCAATTTGGGAAAAAAGGACGATTTTTCGACCAGTAATTTGTTATTGAATAACCCCGAAAATGCTGGAGAACATGGTCAACCGGGCTACTCCCAAGGGAATTTCATGGTCATAGTAAAGGCGTTACAGTCTGCGACTTTAGAGCCTCAATTATGGCTAAAACTTCTAGCTCGTATGAATAATAATTCTGTTCACATGCCTTCCTGTTGCGACTCATGAACTGATCTTGCTGAACGCAAATTATCCTAACTATTCAAATACCACCTCATCTTCAACAATTTACATTTTCCCTCAATAAATTTTCGGAAATACAATGTCATGCCGAGAAACCATTGCGTTGCTTTTTTATCACGCGGTCTTGGAAAATTGTGTACGGCTGAAACATTCTCCTTACTCGGTTTTATCACCTCTTCACTAATAACGTATCCTAGAAAATTTACCAGTTTATGTGTAATCCGTTCTTCTCTGCGAATCCCAAAACTAATTTAATTCTTGATATTCCCTCTTCTATGCCCTTACTTGGAATGATTATATCACCTTTCTGAAATAACCCTGGCATTGCTGCCATCATGAATCTCGTAAAGACCGCTAAAGAGTTTGAGATACCAAACGGTAAATATAAGAATTCATACTGACCTTCCTGGGTAACAAACTCACTGAACTTTTGCGAACTTGCGAACAAACGCAGTGAACTTTTGTGAACTTTCTTTTACTGGCACATGGAAATATCCATTTTTTAAGTACAGTGTAGTAAAAACTTTCCCTCCTTGTAATTGGTCAGTAACACTGTCCATCAATACTATCGGAAAGTTGTCTCGAATTATCTTTTCATTCAACTTTCGATAATCACAGCACAATCTTCAATATTCATTCATATTTTCTCTTACTAACTTTTGCTCCTTGCAAATCAGAAACTGATTACCTTCATGTCAATACTGCCGAGAATCGTTCTTCCAAAATAGCGTCAAACCCCATGTCCTCATCGGAAACTACATGAAATTCCATTAATGGAATTATGCCTTAATTTTGATGATCACCCTTATACAGAAAATACCAAACGTTAAAAACTTCGCATCGCAATTGTTTAACTCCTAGCTTCCGAAAAACACTTCGACGAATTAAGTATAGATCTGATACTGTATGAATGAGCCCTTTAAATTCAATGTTCTCATAGCTTACTTTCTTTAGTTCTAATACAGACAGAGTGAACATACTCGAATAACCTTCAACTTAATTATGTTGAACAACATTTTCTTGCTTCTCTCATTTAATCTGAGTTTCGATACTACATTGAGCTGCACGATGACCTAGCTGCCCATATTTGAAACAATTTCTATCAAACTTAGGACAGTCCTTTCTCAAATGAGATGAATCTCCGCAACCGAAACATTTTCGCGCTTGCGCCTGTTCCGCCTGTGCTTCAACTGAACCATATGCCCTACATTCAAATCTGTTTGTTGCTATATATGAATTGCGTCACTTCTTATAGTCTTCAATGTGAAACTTTAACTCTGAAATCATGCGAGCCTGGATTAACATAATTTTGTTAGTTTATGTATCCGGAATACCTTTAACGAAGTACTCCATCAGACTCTCATCATCTATGTTTACTGGCTTAACATTTCTCATTAATTTAGTGTTTCGCCTTACTGTTGATGCTGGTGATACACTATCCTCTTCGTCTTTCAAAATAAACCATGATCTCTCGGATCTAGCTACGTTTCCACGTTTAGAGCCAGAATCTCTACGATTTCCATGTCGATTACTATGACTGAATATTTCGCAGAAATCTTTTTATGCTATGTTAGTGTTATTATCTAGTTTTAACAATGTTCTCGCCTTTCTGTAGATTTCAATAACATACGGTTTTATCGTCTTCCGGTCCAAAGTCACTCTCACACTGTCGTAGTCTTCGATGATAATCCCACTCACTGCCAAGATCCTTGAGAAATCTGCTTCCAGCAACAATATCGAACTTTGCCAAGTATTGCTTAAGCCGCCACCACCAGGTGTTGTTTACCCCGCTACAGCCAGATGTTGTCCACCGCCACTACCAACGCAGTTTACTCCTAGAACTCAACGTCAGTTTCTGCAGAATTCGAGTTTTGTTGCGTCCAACCCTGGCTAACCTATTTTCACTTCTCCAGCAGTTATAAACTACTGTACACAACAACATGTAAACTACTGTACACTTTTCCAGCAATTTACGCAGCCTCCGTTGGGGCCGCCTTAAATCGATTTTTCAACATTGAATTAATCTTGCTACCGGAGTCGTTGTTGCCATAATCCTCTCTAGCACCTTACTCTTCTCCAGCGTTCTCTACTATGGACTTCGACCCGTTCCGGCTTTGCTTTTTGATTGCTGGTATATCCCAATGGTACCTTCTTCGGCCTCACCTCTCACGAAGGTTCTGTAATGTGCTGCGAAAATTCCAGAGCCACCTTTTTGATCAACTTTCTCACTCCTTTCGCCGTAGCCTTATATCAGCTAGCTT
Organism: Drosophila sturtevanti; assembly: GCA_018150375.1. NCBI lineage: Eukaryota > Metazoa > Arthropoda > Insecta > Diptera > Drosophilidae > Drosophila > Drosophila sturtevanti. The sequence goes on along the minus strand of JAECWJ010000253.1, from coordinate 22,419 downwards.
TCTTACTCATCGGCTACAAATACCGTCAATACCTCGCTCCCTCTTACTTGAACGTCGGTTTCCTCGAGGCAGCATCACTTGCTGTCTCATTCCTTCTCAGAATTTTACAAGTTTGGTCAAATTCGCGAAATTCAATAACAGCCAATCTTAAATGTATCACTTTTAATCTGCCATCCCGGACGAGACCCTAATTTGTAGTACTCTTATTATACTGGTTTCTTTATTGGCAATGATGATTTTTTAAATAAGTTAACCGCAGTTCTGGTTCTAAACGTCCATTTGCTTTTTTCGTACAAAGTTAAGATTCAAATCATTTTCATTATATGAGGCGGCTTTAGCACTACTTACTGGCTATAGAAACGACGACCGTATCTTGTTCTCTTTATTTCCATCGGTGGTTCCTATATTCGGCCCCCTTGACGTTTCATTCGACTCGAATGAAGGTCCCCAAGATTTCATGAACTCGGCCACAGTGGTTGTTTTATTTGGCCCTTCCGTATCTCCCATCTTTTCAACCTCATATCTTCCATGTTTCAGCATCGCTAATACGTTGTACGGCCCCAAGTATTTTCCTTATCTTAAGAACTACCCCATACTGTGTCCGCTTTATCTCTACTAAATCGTTAAATCTATATTTCCTTTCGATCTTCCGGTTAGCATCATAAGACTTTCTATTTTTCTCCTTTAGGTCCTTAATGTTTTCAATCGCCCTATCTCGGATCTCCTTTCGTTACTCATTTAACTCGTCAACCATGGATTCTAATATTCGCTCTGTTAGCTCTGCATCTTCAGGAACTCTCATATCCAAACCGGTCAGTATATTTAAACGAAGTCATTTTTGTGTTTCTTGGCTCAGTGCTGTTTATCATTTGTAGGACCTTTGCTACATGCTTATACCAAGTTGCTGGACTTTCCAAACTTAATTTCGTTAACATGGGAACAATGATCTTGTGCATCCTTTCAACCTGGCCGTTTCCACGCGGAACACCAGTTGTAATTAATCAATTGTACGTTATTGTCATTACAATATTGTTCAAACGAATGTGATGTAAACGCCGTTCCCGTTCCCGTTATCGGTCACTACTCGCACTGGGTTACCGAATATGCTCGCTTGTTTTTCCAGATGACTTACGACTTCTTCTGCCCCGGTACTTCGAGTAGGAGATAACCACACGAACTTACTAAAACCATCGACAACTACTAACAAATGATTGTACCTCTTCTTAGTAAGGTCCATCGTACCTACATGGTCATTATAATATTTAACTAGACGCTGATCTCCCTTATCAATCACTATCAGATATCCTTCTTTTTTCCCCAATTTCTCATTTGTTATAGTACTCTGCACGCAACTCTCAACTAATCGTGTTACTTTACCTTTCAATTTGGGAAAAAAGGACGATTTTTCGACCAGTAATTTGTTATTGAATAACCCCGAAAATCCTGCAGAACATGGTCAACCGGGCTACTCTCAAGGGAATTTCATGGTCATAGTAAAGGCGTTACAGTCTGCGACTTTAGAGCCTCAATTATGGCTAAAACTTCTAGCTCGTATGAATAATAATTCTGTTCACATGCCTTCCTGTTGCGACTCATGAACTGATTAGCATGATACCGATTATCCCCAGTAACTATGTTCAAATGATACCTCCTCGATCTTGCTGAACGCAAATTTACTATCCTTTAATATCCCTCAATAAATTTTCGGAAATACAATGTCATGCCGAGAAACCATTGCGCTGTTTTCTTATCACGTGGTCTTGGAAAATTGTGTACGGCTGAAACATTCTCCTTACTCGGTTTTATCACCTCTTCACTAATAACGTATCCTAGAAAATTTACCAGTTTATGTGTAATCCCTTCTTCTCTGCGAATCCCAAAACTAATTTAATTCTTAATATTGCCTCTTCTATGCCCTTATTTGGAATGATTATATCACCTTTCTGAAATAACCCTGGCATTGCTGCCATCATGAATCTCGTAAAGACCGCTAAAGAGTTTGAGATACCAAACGGTATATATAAGAATTCATACTGACCTTCCTGGGTAACAAACTCACTGAACTTTTGCGAACTTGCGAACAAACGCAGTGAACTTTTGTGAACTTTCTTTTACTGGCACATGGAAATATCCATTTTTTAAGTACAGTGTAGTAAAAACTTTCCCTCCTTGTAATTGGTCAGTAACACTATCCATCAATACTATCGGAAAGTTGTCTCGAATTATCTTTTCATTCAACTTTCGATAATCACAGCACAATCTTCAATATTCATTCATATTTTCTCCTACTAACTTTTGCTCCTTGCAAATCAAAAACTGATTACCTTCATGTCAATACTGCCGAGAATCGTTCTTCCAAAATAGCGTCAAACCCCATGTTCTCATCGGAAACTACATGAAATTCCATTAATGGAATTATGCCTTAATTTTGATGATCACCCTTATACAAAATACCAAACGTTAAAAACTTCGCATCGCAATTGTTTAACTCCTAGCTTCCGAAAAACACTTCGACGAATTAAGTATAGATCTGATACTGTATGAATGAGCCCTTTAAATTCAACGTTCTCATAGCTGACTTTCTTTAGTTCTAATCCAGACAGAGTGAACGTACTCGAATAACCTTCAACTTAATTACGTTGAACAACATTTTCTTGCTTCTCTCATTTAATCTGAGTTTCGATACTACATTGAGCTGCACGATGACCTAGCTGCCCATATTTGAAACAATTTCTATCAAACTTAGGACAGTCCTTTCTCAAATGAGATGAATCTCCGCCACCGAAACATTCTCTCTTTCAATCGGTTTATTGCCTTATATGAATTGCGTCACTTCCATTTGCATATTCGCGCTGCCGCCTGTTCCGCCTGTGCTTCAACTGAACCATATGCCCATATTGCGTCACTTCTTATAGTCTTTAATGTGAAATTTTAACTCTGAAATCATGCGAGCCTGGAATAACATCATTTTGTTAGTTTATGTATCCAGAGTACTCTATCAGGCTGTCCTCATCTACGTTTACCGGCTAAACAATTTCCATTAATGCGTATAAATATTCATTTAGTGTTTCGCCTTTCTTCTGTTGGTGCTGATGACACTATCCTCTTCGTCTTTCAAAGTAAACCATGATCTCTAGGGTCTAGCTAAGTTTCCACGTTTAGAGCCCGAATCTCTGCAATTTCCATGTCGATTACTATGACTGAATATTTCGCAGGTGTATGTATGTTGTATGTTGTTGCCACCAACACTGATAAACTACTGTACACTTCTCCAGTAATTTACACAGCCTCCGTTGGGGCCGCCTCAAATCGATTTTTCAATATTGTATCAATTTTGCAACCGGAGTCGTTGTTGCCACAATCCTCTCTAGCACCTTTCTCTTCTCCAGCGTTCTCTACTATGGACTTCGACCCGTTCCGGCTTTGCATTTTGATTGCTGGTGTATTCCAATGGTACCTTCTTCGGCCTCACTTCTCACGATTGTTGTGTAATGTGCTGCGAAAATTCCAGAACCCTCGCACTTGAACTGCAGCGTCACTTGGTGTCTCACTCCTTCTCAGAATTTCACAAGTTTCGTCGAATTTGCGAAATTCAATAACAGCCAATATTAAATGTATCACTTTTAATCTGTCATCCCAGATCGACTTCACTTCCCCGTGGATAGACGTGTTTTCTTGAGCTCTTGCTAACATCTACTGTTTTCGCCAATACCAATCGCGATTGATTTAAATTCTTGTTGTAAAATTTGGTGTACTTTCTCTGTTTTCCTTTACTCTGTTTTCATCGCTTTTGTTCCTATTTTGTTACTTACAATCGCAAAAACAAAACAATATATTAAAATTATTCTTTCGCACAACAACAAAGATTTTATATCATTTATTATTTATTTTTTGCGCTTTTTTATATTTTCTTTTGTTCTTGCATTTGTAATCTTTACCGTTGCAAGTTGCTCTCGCGTTCTCGCCCACGCGTTGATATTGCATGTGCAGTGTTTGTGGCTCTCCCGCTCTTTACCTTTTTTCTTTTGCTCGCGCTCTGCTCTATTTTCTATCTCGCGTGATACGTGTGTGTGTTTTCTCTTAGTTTCTTTCTATTTTCTCTGCAAGTTTGACCCAAGAATCGAATTCAACTACTGAGTGAGTTTTTTCTTTGGCCTTTTATTTTATGCTTTTACCATTTTACATTTTTATTATTTACCTTACAGACGAAATTATATAAATTGGTCAGATGTTTGCTAACGCATACAAATGATTGTTTCCCCTGCACCCCATAAAGTATTTCTCTCATGTTGGCTGTGTGATAATGTCATGCATGTTAAATGTGAGTCTATATGACCATGTCCGGAAATCTGTAGCACGTCTGGGGCTCATGTGTCTTCGTGCTTTTTCCGAGAGTTAAAATTTAAATGAGGTGTGTGAATAAAAGGCAGACTCATTCAAAAAACTTCATCCACTGGTTTATCGAAAGCTCTGATGAGTTTAAAGATATGGAAGCAATTCGACAACTATAAGTTGTAGAAAAAGTCTCAAAGGAAAAACCAGAGGCGGAATCCTTCCATGCAACTGCCTGAGTTCTTGCAAAAACAGTCTCCATTGTGAGAAAAACTTTTTGCTTATTTCAGATTATAAACACCGACATAAGGATCAATAAAATCAATGAATCAACCCTCATTTCAGCATCAGTAAATGTTTGCATATGCAGCCAATTAAATACATACGTTTCCGATATTTGCTTTTATATATCAACATAGGAATATAACCAATAGGGAACCTGTCAAAGGCCTACATACATACACTCTGATGGAACCGTGCTGCGAAAAACTACAAGCCTGAGTGCGATCCTAGTCAGAGTCTCCGAAAACCTCAAAATTTGTATCCTGAAAAACACATATTGTTTTCTAGAATTGGTCCCGAAAATTTAGGTCGGATGAAGCTGACGCTTTTCATTAAGACAAAAGTTCAAGCCAACAAAATATCGGTGGATAAATTTAAATTTAATTATTCAAGAGAGATCTCTTCTTTTAAGATTAGTGTCCCGGTCGAACTGTTTGACTGTATTTGCAGTAACAGTTTTTGGCCGGATCACATTTTAGTTAAAGAGTACAAGGCCAAAAAGAAAACTCGAGATTCGGTTAGGCTTTCTATCCCCGCCTCTTCAGCTTCTGCCGGACCATCAGCATCTGCTGGTGGTTCAAAAAACTAATCTCGTCCCTTTGTCTGGCCTATCAGAATGTAAGAGGACTTAAATCTAAGCTTCCTAGACTATATGTAGATAGTTTAGTATTTGATTTTAATATTTCAGCTTTTACAGAGACATGTTTAAAACCTGATATTAGCGATGCATCTGTTCTTTCTTCAAAATTTTCAATTTTTAGGCGTGATCGGACCAATCGCGTAGGTGGAGGAGCTTTGATAGCAGTTGACCCTACCTTACCCTCTGACATTATTCATTCTCCTGAATTTCAGGAAATCGAGTTTGTTGGAGTTAAGGTTAGACTCAAGTCCTTTTCCGCCTACGTAACATGTTCCTACATTCCGACACAATCCGACATGTCAGTATATAACAAACATCTAGAGTCACTTTAGAATTGACTATCTACCTTTTCGAGCACTATTTGTTAGTGTTAATACAAAGCCTAGATCACGTAACTTTCATAAAGCCAACTTTCTTAAATTGAATGAGCTTATTCTTTCAACAGATTCGTCCCCTTTATACAATTGTTCAGACATGGATCTAGCTATTTCTATTTTTTACAATACTCTCGATTCGCTTCTTAGGGTTTGTGTCCCATGCAGGATGCCAGTGTTGTCTCATCGACCCCCTGGTTTTCTCGTGAGTTATCTAACTTAAAGAACGTGAAATCGAGATATTATAAAAAGTACAAGAAATCATGTCGTCCCTCTGATTTCGCTCGTTATATAGTCGCACGCTCGGATTTTATGAGGCTTAACACGCAATGTTATAAGAACTAACTTCAGCGTTGCAAATTTGAGTTCTCACAAAATCCGAAATTATTCTATAACTTTGTCAATTCTTAACGTAAGACGTTCGTCCTTCCATCCCGAATTTCTTTTGAAAATAATACAGCGGACACTGATCAAGAAATTGCTGATTTGTTTGCTGATTTTTTTAAAACAACTTATTCCTCCACGGAATATCGAGCGAATCTTTCGTATCCTTACCAGTTGAAAAAGTCTAATTGTATCTATAATCCTTTGATTGATGAAAGTTCGCTACTTAGCGTGCTTAATTTAGTAAAACCAGTGTACTCTCCTGGCCCCGATGGGATACCAGGCTGTGTACTCAGATTTTGCGCAGAGGCCCTATGTAAGCCAATTTTAAAACTTTTTGTATTGTCCGTTAACTCTTCAACTTTTCCATCTATTTGGAAGAAATCCTATATCATTCCTCTTTATAAGAATGGTAGGAAATCCGATGCAACGAATTATAGGGGTATCTCTAAATTGTCCGCTATTCTTAAAGCCTTTGAAAAGATAATTACTTCTCAATTGCAACATTTTTCTAGCTCTATTATTTCACCAACTCAGCATGGGTTTGTGAAACATAGATCTACAACCACTAACCTATTAGAATTTGCATCTTTGACGATCGAAGGATTTAAGAATGCAAGGCAAACTTATGTCATTTACACTGATTTCAGTAAGGCTTTTGATTCTGTTAATCATGCGTTACTTCTTCTTAAATTAAGTAATATTGGCTTTACTTTGTTGGATTCGAGAATATCTGACAAAAAAACTCAAAAGGTTCTTTTCAAGTCTTCATATTCTAGGTCCATCCATGTGACTTCGGGAGTGCCTCAGGGCAGTCATCTGGGACCTTTGCTTTTCACATTATTCATAAACGATATTTCCTCAGTCATAAATCACTCTCAAGTCTTTATGTATGCGGATGACGTTAAGATTTGTCTCAGTTTTAATGACATGGCCTCCCCATTTCGGTTGCAATCTGACCTTCATAACTTCGAGTCTTGGTGTGGACTTAACTTGCTTAACCTCAACACTTCTAAATGTAGTGTATTAACTTTCTTCAGAAATACTCCACAGATTGTGACATATTTTCTTAATAATAGTCCTTTAAAACGCCTCGATGAGATAAATGACGTTTGTGTCCTTATGGACCGAAAGTTATCTTTTAAGTCTCATATTTCCACTACTGTCGGCAAAGCTATGGGAGTTCTTGGGTTTGTAAAAAGATGGTCAAAGGAATTTAATGACCCTTACACAACCAAAATTCTCTTCACTTCATTGGTCCGTTCTATCCTTGAGTATGGATCTTGCATATGGGCACCTCAATATGACTCACACCAAGCAAGAATTGAATCTGTCCAAAAGCAGTTCCTGCTCTTTGCTCTTCGTGGTCTGAACTGGGATCGCAATATCAATTTACCATCGTACTCTAGTAGACTTCTTTTACTTAACCTACATTCTCTAACTAATCGTAGAGTAATGCTTGGCGTGATCTTCATCCACAAGCTCCGTAATGGTGATATAGACTCGACTGAGCTATTGAGCCGGGTAGCTTTATCTGTTCCTTGCAGACCTACTAGAAATTTTATACCTCCATCACTTCCACGCTGTTCTACAAACTATGCTATGCATGAACCTTTTCGAGTCCTTTGTTCTGATTACAACCGCCTTTACAGTGTAATCAGTTCTGAGCTCTCTCTTCCTTTACTAAAAACTTATCTGATTTAGTTCGTAACTAGATGTAGAATTCGTTTATTTGTCTGTGTTTTGTGATCTTCTTCCCGCGTCTCGAGCCGTACGTTATGCGGTATGCACTTAGTTCACCCGTTGGGACTCGCGCGAAAAAAAAAATCCTAAATAGTTCTCCATTAGAACGTCTAAATGTAATGAACGATTTGGGTGTACTCATGGACCATAAATTGACTTTCAACTCCAATGTTTCCACAATTGTTGGCAAAGCAATGGGTGTTCCCGGATTTATAAAGGGATAGTCAACAAAATTTTTGACGGTCCTTATACTTCAAAAATCCTCTTTACCGCCCCATTTTGGAATACCGATGTTGTGTAAAGTTAATTGTTCAGGCTCAAGAAATTAGACGTTGTTTTCTTTCTGTCGGTGTAAGCCGAATTGATTTTATTTTATAAAACGTTCTCTTGCTTAGCCTAAAAGTTTTAGTATATTTTGAGTTCTGTCGCTCAAAGCAGCGACAGAACGGGAGTATATAGCATGCCATATAAATATTGTGAAATATGTATGTATATGCAGAAGGTATATACATACATGCGCTTGGTACCGAATGGTCGAAACGTCATAGTGCTTACTCTGCAGTTCTCACGCTGCGGGCCAGTCCACATATAAGTGGCTGATCATATTGCGGCACTAGACGGCGGTTATATTATGTAAACAAAGGGACAAAGTGTCTCTATGTTTATGCGCTTGATACTCTATTATTAAATTTGGGCATATGACCACTTTACATATTGCCAGGTGTGGTGGGGGCCCTTTTCCTCGCAAACTTGTGCCGATGTTTCATTATTTTTTACAAAATTACTAGTACAAATTTTGTTTATTTGACAAGTAGAATCGGGTACAGCAGGTTTCTCATTGATGTTTTGAGGTTTCTGAGAAGCGATTAAAAAAAGTATCTAATTTCCGTGTCTTTCATAACACTGTATCAAGATCTGCTTTCTTTTCTGCCGCAATTTTTCTTTTTCAGACCCACTTTTTTTGAGCCCTTGGAGTTTTGTGTCGACCACTTTTTCTGTCAGCCATTTCCTCTTTAACTGCACTTTTTTAAAACGAGATAAAAGTCTAATATGTTGACTTTTTAGAACATTCGATAGCCCCCGCTTATCGACGATAATGACTAATCGATTACTCATGCGTTTAATCCGGAAAGGTCAAAGATGATGACTAAACGATCACTCACGCACTTAATCATGTACATGTTTTGAACTTAAAGAACGAAAGAGCCTAAATATTGAATATTATTCAAATAAAACAAAATTGAAAGAGAAAAGATATTATTTCATGTTTTTTACATAAACGAGAAATAATTATTTGAGATCCACGTTGTGAAAAACATCTTTTTATCACTTTTTACGTGGCAAAGTCTGTTTCCATGACGCAGCATGAGTCTGAGCGTTCTCACGAGAGATGTCGCAATCAAGCGGGAAATGATACGAATTTGAAACCTTTCGAATAAATATATACAGCTGATGATGCTTAACATTGAATTATGCTACTTAAAGGATATAAAAAGAATTAGTTTAGTATTTATTATGTTAAACTAGGGTAGTAACGTGATCTTACGTGTTTCCTTGTTAAATTGGTAAAAAACAGCAATTCACAAAATTTTTCTTCGCGGCTGGTGGAGGCCCTTCCGTGGTGGAGGCCCTGGGGCCCTGGCCCCACTGGCCCCTATGATAATCCGGCCCTGATTGTATACACTACAATACGGTGGGCATATGCTTGTTTGGCATATAATAAACTACACCTCCCCTTTTAGAGAAATAACGTAATAATATTATGTAGTTATTATTTTTTTTTTTTTTTTATGTTATATGTTAGTAGTCAAATATATATATGTAGTTTTTTAGTTGTGTTTTTTTTTTTGAATGTTTTGCGTCTTTTGTATAAAAACTGTGTTTCCTTATTGTCTTTATCACGAACTGAAATAAAATTTTGTTCTATCTTGCTTTCATTTTAATTTAGCTTATTATTATATAAAAATTTTATTATAAATGAAAATTTTTCTCTGGTGTTTTTTTTTTACTTTTGTTTTTTTTTTTTTTTTTTATTGTATAGATAAAAGGAAATTTCGTTGTTATATATATTTTTTTTTTTATATATATTTTGATTTGTTAATTCTTTTTTAAGTTTCGGGTCTATTAGGTAAAAATTTTTAACCTATCTTTATGTACTATCTGTTTTTTATTTTTCGGATCTATTGGGTAAAAAATTTTTAACCTATCTTTATGTACTATCTGTTTTTTATTTTTGCTATTTTTAATTAAAATGTTATCCCTATTTTCTATTGCTTCTATCGTATATGGGCCTAAATACTTAGGTTCTAGCTTCTGGCCCGTCTCGTTTCTTAATAAGACTTTATTTCCTACTTCTAATTCAATATTATTTACTTTTATCGCAAAGCTCCTTATTCTTAGCTTTATGCTTTTCTAACATGACTCTGGCTCTTTTATATGCCTGTTCTAATCTAAATTTAGATTCCTTAACGTAATCGTCGGTGTAATGTCTGGTGGTGGTGTGCAGTAGACGTTATGTTGTCTATCTTTAGATATTTGCACGAGTCATTAATTATGGATATTTATATTCTGTTTCCATGTCCGTAATGAACGTCTTCATTGAACCGTACTTCAGAATAAAGTTTTCAAATATAGTTTTGGCAACTGTTGTTGCACCTTTGTCTTAGTTGGTATTGCTACAACGTATTTCGTTAAATGCAGATAAAAAATATCAAAGAAGCTAACTTCGGCCGTGCCGAAGTTTGTATACCCTTGCAGATTAATTGATTACTTTCTCCGTCATATCGGATTCAAGATATTTTAAAAATTAGAAATATAAAATTTGAACCAAAAAAAGAATCAGTAAGAAAAAATTCGAGTTTGCCAAAGGCCGGAATTGAACCTCCGCTCACGTCATTTCTAGAATCGATCTCTACCTATCGCGCTACCAAACTTATAATTCACTGTCTCGCTATTTCGGTATACATTGCAAGCGTCCAGCTTCTCGCTCTCTAAAGTTTCTGACGAATTCTAGAAAACAACAACACAATACAAATAGTTTTCTGTCTCTTTCTGTTTCGCACTCAGCTTGTAGTTTTTTCAAGCACGTGTTCGCATATATGTATGTATGTATGTTTGTATGTTTCCATGTATGTTGTTTGTGTACGCATATATAAAAGCAAATATAAACGTATTTAATTGGCTGCATATGCATACTGATGCTGATGGGGGTTGATTCATTGATTTTATTGATTTATGTCGGTGTTTATTATCCGATCTGATTCAAACTTACTGATATGATGTAAAAGTATAATTCTCATCTGTTCACCAAATTTGGTTGAGATATCTTAAAAAACAAAAAAGTTTTTCTCACAAAAATATACTTTTTCTGATGGGGGTTGATTATTGATTTTATTGATTTATGACGGTGTTTATTATCCGATCTGAATCAAACTTGCTGGTAAGGTGTAAAAGTAGAATTCTCATCTGTGTGCCAAATTTGGTTGAGATATCTCAAAAAACAAAAAAGTTTTTCTCACAAGAACTGTTTTGAACAACACAAATTTTAACCGAGGTACCTCTGATCTTTCCTATTTTTCTATAACTTATAGTTGTCCGATCATACCAACTCTCGAACTTAATTTAGATAAATCATCAATGAAGAGAATGATATGACTTTTATTCACGTAGCTCAAAATTTAAGTTCGATTCCTTGCGAAGAAACAGACAGACGGACAGACGGACAGACGGACAGACGGACAGACGGACATGGTCATATCGACTCGGCTTTCGATGCTGATCAAGAATATATATACTTTATGGGGTCGGAAACGATTATTTCTATGCGTTACAAACATCTGACCAATTTTATTATACCCTCTGCAAGGGTATAATTACTGCATATTCGTTTCCTTGTTCGGATTGGGTAGTGGACCAATTGTATCCACAATTACCTTATCGAAAGCATGTATAGATGTTCCAGTTTTGTCATAGGGGTCTCAGTATGTTTTGTTGTTTTATATTTAAGCCATTTTTGATATTTATTAATATATATTGAGATGACATGTCATATTTTTTTTCAAATAATAATAATAATAATAATAATATCGTTTTACTTTGGCCAAAGTTTTTGTAATGCCATTATGACCTCCTTGTATTTCATTGTTATATAATGTAGACAGTATCGCTTCTTGATCTTTTACATTTTGTATTAGGGTCACCGGCCTGAGCAGCGCTAATCTTAATATATATATTCATTATTTTATTGCACATATTATTATTAAAAGATTCAATTGAAATTAATTCAAAGATCTTTTTGCACGGTGCCACTTGAGTTGGCTGATTTCAAGTATACCGGCTTGCATTTCAAGCCTTTGGAAGAACTGACCTAAGTCGAGAATTCCATTGGTGTAGAAATCGCCAACATCAATTCTTGCTATAATTTTCTTTCCATGCTCCTAAGAACATGTATTGTTTCTTACATGCAAGGCCACTACTTTACTTAATACGTCATCATAAATGATTTCATATAAGTTGGGGTTAGAAGCGTTATTAAGTGCTTGCATAGGCAAATCTACTTTTACATTTCTGCGCAGGATTCTTACTGTCTATACTGTTGCCTGGTAGTGATAGTGATAATAATAGGGCATCTGCCTCAAAATTGTCTTTTCCGTTCGGATATTGCTATCCGTGCTAGGGCGTTTGCCACGAAATTGTCTAGTCCTTGGGTTTTTATAATTGTCATGTTTTATTTATTGCATTCTTCTTCTTTTTTTTTTTTGTTCTTGTATATTTTTTTTGATCTCATTGTCAACGTGTAAATTTAGTTTATTTATCGTTTAAGGCTTCGTTTGAAATTAAAGGAAGCAAAGCTTGGTTTTAAGGTTTTCTTTTATTTTGTTTAGTATATGGATACCTTCTTTTTTTCGTAATTCTTCGTATATACAACAATACGGGAAATTTTGCTTTGATTTTATTATATATATATATATTTTTTTTTTTGTTGTGTTTTTCATCCTCAGAAGTGCTAAGGGAAGTCATTGTATACGAATTTTGTATAAAAAAATAATATAAAAATTCCTTATATTGACTTTTTTTTTGGTTTTATTGGAAAATAAAAATTAAAATATTGGAAAGGTAAAAATTTTCGTTATATTGATTCTTTTAAATTTGAGCTAGGTAACCGCTCGTGATAAAAATACTATAAATAAATCAATTTTTAAATGCGGCTTAGTTGAAAACTAAGCGCCAGAGACGTAGAAAAATTAGTGTGTTAGAGGAATGTGGTTGGCTCACAATTCAGGTATACATTGCATTTGATTTAATTTGTAAAAAAAAATTCTCCAACCACATTTGTTATTATATAGCCTGACAGTGTTTTAGTTTTTTTTTTTTAACCGGCGTGTTCGCCTCTGGTTGCGTTTTAATATTTCTTAAAATTAATGGCAATTAGGCCTATGCGTATTCGCGAAGGTGTGCGTTTCTATATGCATATATTTTTACGCTCGATGTAGTGTTGTCGGTTCCACGTTGTGTGCTCATTGTAGCACTGTCGGATCTTTGGGCGCAACCAATCGCGTTGGCGGGGCCGGTGCTGGTCGCACAGGCTTGTTGTTTTAGTTTTACTTTGTTTGAACTTCTCTAATTGACTGCTGCAGCTGTCCGGGGCCTATGGGCTCAGGCGGTACTGGTGCCGGTCTTCGCACCAATTTATATTGACAGTAGGTAGAAGGTAGGAGTAGCTTATGCGTAATCCAACATTCTGTCCTTCTCATCGGTATTGACAGATGTAGGCCAGCTAGCAAACGGTAGAAATGGTAGTAATAAATTTCATGTTGATTTTTGGTTTTTGAATTTCAAATTGCTGTTCTCTTTGTGTAAGGTTAAATGTTTTTTGTTGGTTGGTTGGTTGGTTTTTTGGTTGTTTGTCTGCTGGTAATTGATGAACTGCAAATTGTTTGTGTTTGTGTTCACATTTCCTTTTTTAATATAAGCGCGTTTTCTCAATTGTCTCCCTTCCTTTTTTTTTTGAATTCTTCTTGTTTTGTCGTTTTTTTCTGGTATTGGAACTGCAAATTGTTTTGGTTTTTGTTCATTTCCTTTTAATATCAGCGCACTTGTACAAGTGTCGTGACACTTGTCACGGTCGCCATGTAAAGTTAATTGTTCAGGCTCAAGAAAATAGACGTTGTTTTCTTTCTGTCGGTGTAAACCGAATTGATTTTATTTTATAAAACGTTCTCTTGCTTAGCCTAAAAGTTTTAGTATATTTTGAGTTCTGTCGCTCAAAGCAGCGACAGAACGGGAGTATATAGCATGCCATATAAATATTGTGTAATATGTATGTATATGCAGAAGGTATATACATACATGCGCTTGGTACCGAATGGTCGAAACGTCATAGTGCTTACTCTGCAGTTCTCACGCTGCGGACCAGTCCACATACAAGTGGCTGATCGCGGCACTAGACGGCGGTTATATTATGTAAACAAAGGGACAAAGTGTCTCTATGTTTATGCGCTTGATACTCTATTTGATTAACCTCCCCTCCCTTACTAACCGTAGAATAATGCTTGGTGTAGTTTTTATGCACAAGCTCCTACATGGTGATGTAGACTCGCCTGATCTATTGACCAAAGTAGAATTCTCTGTTCCTTTCAGGCCTACTAGAAACCATCTTCTTTTATTCCTTAAACGCTGTACTACTAACTTTTCTTTGCATGAACCCTTTCGAGTTCCTTGTTCTGACTACATTCGCCTTTACCGACTGATCAGTTCTGAGATCTCTCTTCCCAGTCTAAAAGCGTCTATTCTTTCCTATATAGCTCGTAATTAGCTATAGTTTTCGTTTACTTGTCTGTACGTTTGTGTTCCCCGCGACTCGTGCCGTCCGTTATGCGGCTTGCGCCCCTCGGTCGGTTGTTCGAGAGGAGTGGCAATTATTGCATCCGTTGGGATTAAAAAAGAAAATGTTCCTACTAATCTCAACCCAGCAGATCTCCTGTCGATGGTAGCATCGCCGTGCGAATTGCAAGCATCTACAATGTGGGCTCATGGACCAGCTTTTTTGCTCGATAGTGCAAGAGCATGGCCTGCAGCGCCAACATGAAGCATTCCATTACATAACCTTCGCAAGAGAGTGCTCGTTACAAGGTCTCCTGAATCAGACCTCGTCGACACGTGCAAGTTTGCAAATTTTTTCTTCAAGATGCATCGGATATGTATACAATTTTTTTCATCGCATCAAGTGCAGTAGATTAACGGTTGCTGATATTCATCATGGCACTTGCATCATGATCCGCAGCGTTCAGAGAGCAGTGCTTTGGGATGACATAAAGTCATTATTGTCATCGCAAATAGTTAAACCATCGAGTTCTATTGCTTCACTTTTCCCATTTTTGGACGAATCTGGTCTATTGCGCGTAGGAGGTCGCCTTGAAAATTCGACCTTAGACTTTGATTCTCGTCACCCTATGATCTTACCCAAGCAACACTCCCTAACTAATGCAATTATCAATGCATTTCATATGCGAAACATGCACGTCGGACCTCGAGGACTACAGGCTGCAATCCGTTTCCAGTACTGGCCAATAGGAAGCATGAAAACGGTCTCAAGGGTCGTCAACAAATGCATTCGATGTTTCCGTATAAAGCCCCATCTACTTGAGGACGTCATGGCTGACTTGCTAAAGGAGCGATTAAGCGCCTGCATTGTGTTTGACGTTACAGGAGTGGATTACTGTGGCCCCTTTTTTTACAAATCTGAGATTGGGAGCAGGCCTCCAATCAAATGCTACATCTGCATTTTTATCTGCTTCGCTATCAAAGCTGTACATTTGAAATTTATGAAGGATTTGTCAACGGCCGCCTTCTTGAATGCTTTGTAGAGGTTCATCTCCATAAGGAGCAGACCATCGCAAATTTGCTCTGACAACGCTACTAACTTCGTTGGGGCAAAGAATGAGCTCATTGAGTTAAAGCAGATGTTTTTCAGCAATCTTTACCAGGAATCTGTGCTTCAATTTTGTTTGGCTGAAACTATTGATTGGCGATTCATTCCTCCGCGATCACCGCATTTCGGTGGTTAGTGGGAGGCGGCCGTTAAAATGGCAAAATTCCATTTTTATAGATCTTGCGGATCAGCTCTACTTCTTTTCGATGAACTACGCATGCTTATTTGCTTGATATCAGCAGTAATCAACTCGCGCCCACTTTTTACACTTTCAGAGAATCCGACAGATCTCGATCTATTAACGCCTGAACTGTGCTCCATTTCGTACGTTCATCGAACCTGATCTCACTCAGCTTAACAAGGATAGGCTGAATGGGTGGCAGTAAGTCACATAATACCAGCAGATCTTCTGGGAGCGTTGGCAAAATGAGTATCTGACATTGTTGCAGCAAAGAGCGAAGTGGCGGACTCCAAAGCCCAGCGTCCAGGTCGGAGATGTGGTTCTGGTGAAGGACGAAAACTTGTTGCCACTCAAGTGGCCGCTCGCTAAATTGCTTCAGCTTATCAATGGGAAGGTTGGCGTACCTCGAGTAGCTGATAATAAAATCCCAAAGGGTCAAACGAGAAAAGCTGTAGCCAAGCTGTGTCTGCTGCCTCTCAGAGATGATGTTGAAGCCCAAAGTTCTCCAACTGGGGGAGAATGTTCGAGCCAGTAGCAACGAATTTACTTATGTCTAAGAGTTATGTATTTTCCATTTTTTTCTGATAAGAGAGCCGTGGGCACACACCAGCACTTGGTACTTGCTCCCGCGCTCTTCATTATGTTTCATCTCTCTTCGTCGGCATGAGCGACTTAGCTCTACCGAATTTTAATGCAGGCAGATCGGCTCTACGGCCCTCTGATGCATTAGAAAAGTTTTTTAGTTCTCTGTATGAAGCAATCGCAGCTGCCCGTGGCTACTGCGTTTCAAATAAGTAAAGGTAAAATGGTAAGATGCACAAATAAACTTTATAACGTTTTTAAATTGAATATTTTTTTTCATACTGACCTTTCTGGGTAACAAACGCAGGGAACTTTTGTGAACTTGCTTCTACTGGTACATGGAAATATCCATGTTTTAAGTCCAGAGTAGTAAAAATTTCCCTCCTGGTAATTGGTCAATAACACTGTCCATCAATATTTTCGGAAAATTGTCGCGAGTTATCTTTTTATTCAACTTTCGATAATCGCAGCACAATCTTTTAGCTCCATTTGACTTTGCTACCAATACTATAGGTGATGTATACACCGATGTACTATCCCGAATAATTACTTACTTAAGCCATTCCTGTATCTGGTTATCTACGATCTCCTGGTCACAGTAGGCCAACTGTCTTAGGAGTTGGTATACCGGAATATCATCTTTCAAAATAATTTTTTATTTCGATCTTAGCATCACGATTCCCTTATATCCCTGAGCTATCATTTCGACCTCTTTTGCCTGTTTTTGACTTAAATGGGACAGTGCTAAACCGACTTCCTTCTTTCCTTCAAAAACTGTGCAGACATCTTGAAATTGTTTTATCCAATCCTCAACAGATTCAATATTTTTTTTACCTTCATGTCAACACTGCCAAGATTCGTTCTTCCCGAAATGGCGTCAAACCTGTCCTCATCGGAAACTTAATGAAATTCAACTTCTGCACTAACTTTGTCGATTATCACCATTATAGAGAAACTGCCAAACGTTAAAAATTTCGCATCACAATTGATTAACTCCTAGCTTCCGAAAAACACTTCGACGAATTAAGTATAGATCTGCTCCTGTATGAATGAGCCCTTTAAATTCAATGTTCTCATAGCTGACCTTCTTTGTTTCTAGTCCAGACGGAGTAAACGTACTCGAATAACCTTCAACTTAATTACGTTGAACAATATTTTCTTGCTTCTCTCATTTAATCTGTGTTTCGATACTACATTGAGCTGCACGATGACCAAGCTGCCCATATTTGAAACAATTTCTACCGAACTTAGGACAGCCCTTTCTCAAATGAGATGAATCTCCGCCACCGAAACATTCTCTCTTTCAATCGGTTTATTGCCTTATATGAATTGCGTAACTTCCATTTGCATTTTCGCGCTTGCGCCTGTTCCGCCTGTGCTTCAACTGAACCTTATGCCCATATTGCGTCACTTCTTATAGTCTTCAATTTGAAACTTTAACTCTGAGATCATGCGAGCCTGGAATAACATCATTTTGTTAGTTTATGTATCCGGAATACCTTTAACGAAGTACTCTATCAGGCTGTCCTCATCTATGTTTACCGGCTAAACAATTTCCATTAATGCGTATAAATATTCATTTAGTGTTTCGCCTTTCTTCTATTGGTGCTGATGACACTATCCTCTTCGTCTTTCATAGTAAACCATGATCTCTCGGGTCTAGCTAAGTTTCCACGTTTAGAGCCCGAATCTCTGCAATTTCCATGTCGATTGCTATGACTGAATATTTCGCAGTTGTATGTATGTTGTATGTTGTTGCCACCAACACTGATAAACTACTGTATACTTCTCCAGCCATTTAAACAGCCTCCGTTGGGGCCGCCTTAAATCGATTTTTCAACATTGTATCAATTTTGCAAACGGAGTCGTTGTTGTCACAATTCTCTCTAGCATCTTACTCTTCTCCAGCGCTCTCTATTGTGCACTTCGACCCGTTCCGGCTTTGCATTTTGATTGCTGGTGTATTCCAATGGTACCTTCTTCGGCCTCACTTCTCACGATTGTTGTGTAATGTGCTGCGAAAATTCCAGAACCCTCGCACTTGAACGGCAGCGTCACTTGCTGTCTCACTCCTTCTCAGAATTTCACAAGTTTCGTCGAATTTGCGAAATTCAATAACAGCCAATATTAAATGTATCACTTTTAATCTGTCATCCCAGATCGACTTCACTTCCCCGTGGATAGACGTGTTTTCTTGAGCTCTTGCTAAAATCTACTGTTTTCGCCAATACCAATCGCGATTGATTTAAATTCTTGTTGTAAAATTCGGTGTACTTTCTCTGTTTTCCTTTACTCTGTTTTCATCGCTTTTGTTCCTATTTTGTTACTTACAAACGCAAAAACAAAAAAATATATTAAAATTATTCTTTCGCGTTTTTTTTTATATTTTCTTTTGTTCTTGCATTTGTAATCTTTACCGTTGCAAGTTACTCTCGCGTTCTCGCCCACACATTGATATTGCATGTGCAGTGTTTGTGGCTCTCCCGCTCTTTACCTTTTTTCTTTTGCTCGCGCTCTGCTCTATTTTCTATCTCGCGTGATACGTGTGTGTGTTTTCTCTTAGTTTCTTTCTATTTTCTCTGCAAGTTTGACCCAAGAATCGAATTCAACTACTGAGTGAGTTTTTTCTTTGGCCTTTTATTTTATTCTTTACCAATTTACATTTTTATTTTTTTATTAATACTAAATTTTATAAAATGTCTGTCTGCTCAAGCAACATATGTTTGAACCCCCCTGCACTCCATAACGTATTTCTCTCATGTTGGCTGTGTGATAATGTCATGCATGTTAAATGTGCGGGCTACGCAGCCAAGGTAAGGGATAGTTTGGAGCACGTAGGGGGGCTTAAATGGGGCTGTGACTCATGCCGAGAAGTCGAAATTGAAATGAGGGTTTTCATGAGGCAGACCAGGGATGGATTCAAAAAATTGTCCACTGGATTTCGTAAGCTCTATGATGAGTTTAACGCTATGGAAGCAGAATTCAACAATTAGAAGTTGTTGAATGAGTCTCCGAAGCGTAAAAAAACCAGTGCGCTGAATCCTTCCATGCATCTGCCTGTCCCCAATTTGAACTCGGCCAGAGCACCACATTCTCCATTGCTACAACCAAGCCCACCGCAGCTTATTTCGTTTACCACTCCCATTTCGCAAGGCGATCGGAAAGATGAGACTATTTCCATTTCTCCAGGAAATGGTCTCCCTTTACAGGCGAATAAAGCTGTAGTTTCCGATATGTCTGGGCATATATCCAATATTATTCTCGAACATTCGTCGGATGACATCTTAGCTTTCATTAAGACAAAAGTTCAACCCCACAAAATATCGGTGGAAAAATTTAAATTTAATTATTCAAGAGAGATCTCTTCTTTTAAGATTAGTGTCCCGGTCGAACTGTTTGACTGTATTTGCAGTAACAGTTTTTGGCCGGATCACATTTTAGTTAAAGAGTACACGGCCAAAAAGAAAACTCGAGATCCGGTTAGGCTTTCTATCCCCGCCTCTTCAGCTTCTGCCGGACCATCAGCATCTGCTGGTGGTTCAAAAAACAAATCTCGTCCCTTTGTCTGGCCTATCAGAATGTAAGAGGACTTAAATATTAGCTTCCTAGACTATATGTAGATAGTTTAGTATTTGATTTTAACATTTTAGCTTTTACAGAGACATGGTTAAAACCTGATATAAGCGAT
Source organism: Drosophila sturtevanti (assembly GCA_018150375.1). Classification (NCBI taxonomy): domain Eukaryota; kingdom Metazoa; phylum Arthropoda; class Insecta; order Diptera; family Drosophilidae; genus Drosophila; species Drosophila sturtevanti. Next base: position 2,283 of record JAECWJ010000253.1, on the reverse strand, counting down.
GCATCTGTTCTTTCTTCAAAATTTTCAATTTTTAGGCGTGATCGGACCAATCGCGTAGGTGGAGGAGTTTTGATAGCAGTTGACTCTACCTTACCCTCAGACATTATTCATTCTCCTGAATTTCAGGAAATCGAGTTTGTTGGAGTTAAGGTTAGACTCAAGTCCTTTTCCGCCTACGTAACATGTTCCTACATTCCGCCACAATCCGACATGTCAGTATATAACAAACATCTAGAGTCAATTCAATATGTTTCTTCTTTGTTATCAGATAGTGACATCTTAATTGCTCTTGGTGATTTTAATTTGCCTGAAATTCAATGGTCACCTTCAGATGAATCTGCTTCGTTGCTTTCTTCTTCGTCACATTCTATTATTGATGGCCTTTTTGAATTATCCTTGGCCCAGATAAACTCTGTCCGTAATAAGAATGGAAGATCTTTGGATCTGATATTTGTGATTGGTTCTTTCAACTGCACTGTTTCTAGAACTGACCCTCTAGTCCTCCCGGAAGATAAATTTCACCCCACTTTAGAATTGACTATTGATCTACCTTTTCGAGCACCAATTGTTAGTGTTAATACAAAGCCTAGATCACGTAACTTTCATAAAGCCAACTTTCTTAAATTGAATGAGCTTATTCTTTCAACAGATTGGTCCCCTTTATACAATTGTTCAGACATGGATCTAGCTATTTCTATTTTTTACAATACTCTCGATTCGCTTCTTAGGGTTTGTGTCCCATGCAGGATGCCAGTGTTGTCTCATCCACCTCCTGGTTTTCTCGTGAGTTATCTAACTTAAGGAACGTGAAATCGAGATATTATAAAAAGTACAAGAAATCATGTCGTCCCTCTGATTTCGCTCGTTATATTGTAGCACGCTTGGATTTTATGAGGCTTAACACGCAATGTTATAAGAACTACCTTCAGCGTTGCAAATTTGAGTTCTCACAAAATCCGAAATTATTCTATAACTTTGTCAATTCTAAACGTAAGACGTCCGTCCTTCCATCCCGAATTTCTTTTGAAAATAATACAGCGGACACTGATCAAGAAATTGCTGATTTGTTTGCTGATTTTTTTAAAACAACTTATTCCTCCACGGAATATCGAGCGAATCTTTCGTATCCTTACCAGTTGAAAAGTCTAATTGTATCTATAATCCTTTGATTGATGAAAGTTCGCTACTTAGCGTGCTAAATTTAGTAAAACCAGTGTACTCTCCTGGCCCCGATGGGATACCAGGCTGTGTACTCAGATTTTGCGCAGAGGCCCTATGTAAGCCAATTTTAAAACTTTTTGTATTGTCCGTTAACTCTTCAACTTTTCCATCTATTTGGAAGAAATCCTATATCATTCCTCTTTATAAGAATGGTAGGAAATTCGATGCAACGAATTATAGGGGTATCTCTAAATTGTCCGCTATTCTTAAAGCCTTTGAAAAGATAATTAATTCTCAATTGCAACATTTTTCTAGCTCTATTATTTCACCAACTCAGCATGGGTTTGTGAAATATAGATCTACAACCACTAACCTATTAGAATTTTCATCTTTGACGATCGAAGGATTTAAGAATGCAAGGCAAACTGATGTCGTTTACACTGATTTCAGTAAGGCTTTTGATTCTGTTAATCATGCGCTACTACTTCTTAAATTAAGTAAATTGGCTTTCCAAGGCCCTTTACTTTGTTGGATTCGAGAATATCTGACAAAAAGTACTCAAAAGGTTCTTTTCAAGTCTTCATATTCTAGGTCCATCCATGTGACTTTAGGAGTGCCTCAGGGAAGTCAGCTGGGACCTTTGCTTTTGACATTATTCATAAACGATCTTCCCTCAGTCTTGTTCTTGTTTTATTGTATATATTCGACTTCACTTCCTCGTGGATAGACGTGTTTTCTTGAGCTCTTGCTAACACTTACTGTTTTCGCCAATACCAATCGCGATTAATTTTAATTCTTGTTGTTCTCTCCTTTCATCGCTTTTGTTGCTATTTTGTTACTTACAAACGCAAAAACAAAACAATATATTAAAATTATTCTTTCGCAAAACAACAAAGATTTTATATCATTGTTGTTGCGCTTTTTTATATTTTCTTTTGTTCTTGCATTTGTAATCTTTACCGTTGCAAGTTGTTCTCGCGTTCTCGCCCACGCATTGATATTGCATGTGCAGTGTTCGTGGCTCTCCCGCTCTTTACCTTTTTTCTTTTCCTCGCGCTCTGCTCTATTTTCTATCTCGCGTGATACGTGTGTGTGTTTTCTCTTAGTTTCTCTCTATTTTCT
>JAECWJ010000252.1:0-39349 GCA_018150375.1 Drosophila sturtevanti | reverse complement strand
ATTTTTTTTTTAATTTTAATTTTAATTTTAATTTTAATTTTAATTTTAATTTTAATTTTAATTTTAATTTTAATTTTAATTTTAATTTTAATTTTAATTTTAATTTTAATTTTAATTTTAATTTTAATTTTAATTTTAATTTTAATTTTAATTTTAATTTTAATTTTAATTTTTAATTTTAATTTTAATTTTAATTTTTTAATTTTAATTTTAATTTTAATTTTAATTTTAATTTTAATTTTAATTTTAATTTTAATTTTAATTTTAATTTTAATTTTAATTTTAATTTTTAATTTTAATTTTAATTTTAATTTTAATTTTAATTTTAATTTTAATTTTAATTTTTTAATTTTAATTTTAATTTTAATTTTAATTTTAATTTTAATTTTAATTTTAATTTTAATTTTAATTTTAATTTTAATTTTAATTTTAATTTTAATTTTAATTTTAATTTTTTTAATTTTAATTTTAATTTTAATTTTAATTTTAATTTTAATTTTAATTTTAATTTTAATTTTAATTTTAATTTTAATTTTAATTTTAATTTTAATTTTTAATTTTAATTTTAATTTTAATTTTAATTTTAATTTTAATTTTAATTTTAATTTTAATTTTAATTTTAATTTTAATTTTAATTTTAATTTTAATTTTAATTTTAATTTTAATTTTAATTTTAATTTTAATTTTAATTTTAATTTTAATTTTAATTTTAATTTTAATTTTAATTTTAATTTTAATTTTAATTTTAATTTTAATTTTAATTTTAATTTTAATTTTAATTTTAATTTTAATTTTAATTTTAATTTTAATTTTAATTTTAATTTTAATTTTAATTTTAATTTTAATTTTAATTTTAATTTTAATTTTAATTTTAATTTTAATTTTAATTTTAATTTTAATTTTAATTTTAATTTTAATTTTAATTTTAATTTTAATTTTAATTTTAATTTTAATTTTTAATTTTAATTTTAATTTTAATTTTAATTTTAATTTTAATTTTAATTTTAATTTTAATTTTAATTTTAATTTTAATTTTAATTTTAATTTTAATTTTAATTTTAATTTTAATTTTAATTTTAATTTTAATTTTAATTTTAATTTTAATTTTAATTTTAATTTTAATTTTAATTTTAATTTTAATTTTAATTTTAATTTTAATTTTAATTTTAATTTTAATTTTAATTTTAATTTTAATTTTAATTTTAATTTTAATTTTAATTTTAATTTTAATTTTAATTTTAATTTTAATTTTAATTTTAATTTTAATTTTAATTTTAATTTTAATTTTAATTTTAATTTTAATTTTAATTTTAATTTTAATTTTAATTTTAATTTTAATTTTAATTTTAATTTTAATTTTAATTTTAATTTTAATTTTAATTTTAATTTTAATTTTAATTTTAATTTTAATTTTAATTTTAATTTTAATTTTAATTTTAATTTTAATTTTAATTTTAATTTTAATTTTAATTTTAATTTTAATTTTAATTTTAATTTTAATTTTAATTTTAATTTTAATTTTAATTTTAATTTTAATTTTAATTTTAATTTTAATTTTAATTTTAATTTTAATTTTAATTTTAATTTTAATTTTAATTTTAATTTTAATTTTAATTTTAATTTTAATTTTAATTTTAATTTTAATTTTAATTTTAATTTTAATTTTAATTTTAATTTTAATTTTAATTTTAATTTTAATTTTAATTTTAATTTTAATTTTAATTTTAATTTTAATTTTAATTTTAATTTTAATTTTAATTTTAATTTTAATTTTAATTTTAATTTTAATTTTAATTTTAATTTTAATTTTAATTTTAATTTTAATTTTAATTTTAATTTTAATTTTTAATTTTAATTTTAATTTTAATTTTAATTTTAATTTTAATTTTAATTTTAATTTTAATTTTAATTTTAATTTTAATTTTAATTTTAATTTTAATTTTAATTTTAATTTTAATTTTAATTTTAATTTTAATTTTAATTTTAATTTTAATTTTAATTTTAATTTTAATTTTAATTTTAATTTTAATCCGCATCAAAAAAAAAACAAAATTAATAAATTCGTTTGTTATTTTGAGAGTCGGATCCAGTGACTCATCTCAGCATCACTGACGAATGGTCAGCTGTGAAAAAGCTCACTGCCCGTTTTTTTTGTTTTGTTGAGGAAAAATAAATTAATCAAATGTCGATTTGATTAATTTACGTTACGGACACTTTTTATTTTGGAGGAAAAATCACAACACCGGAAAATGCGCGATCGGCTTATATACACAATGCCCGTATATATGAATTGCAAGTGCATATATTATATGCGTATGTATGTAAGTATGTGGCTATATATAAGCCGCGCCAGCGAACTAGTGAAAACTTTAGAAAAACACAAAGAAAAACACTTGGATGGTTTTTTTTGTTTTCCGGCGGGAACCGCACTCGCCTATGTGTAGACGTATGTATGCATGGGTGTATATGTGTTGGATATTTATATACATATGGTCAATCCTCTTGCTTAGTCTCCTGACCTTAATGTGATGGAAAACTTGTGGCCAATATTGGACATGGCCATCCGGAAAAGGTCAATATAAAATAAATTCCCGCAGCTCAATAGTTGTACGTGGACTCATTTTTGTAATTCCCAATAAAACAATGTACCCAAGTGGGATCAGATCCATTATATAGATATAACACTCAGTAGATAGCCTTGGGTGACTTGGATCGCGGAGTGCGGCATTGGCGGGGGAGCGACAGGGAGCGTTTGGAGGTGCATCCGTAGAGCAAACATGGAAATTTTCTCCTCGATCGAGGCCATTGTGTTCACTTCGAACACGGTCAGACTATCGCAGGCTGCGATGAAATGACTTAACGCCATCTTGGATGCGTATAAACGCTTTTGGGACTCGGATCTAGTCAGGACCGGGGCAGTTGGAACCGAAATGGTGATTCGCGGAACCTCGGCGGATTTCTCAGAGCCCGGTAGGGTGGACGATGGCACTCGGCTGGACAAGAATGCTCGTTTGCGCGGAGTTTTAGAGAGGTAAGGCGATGTCGGAGCGCTACTAGAACCGGTCGGACAGCGTTTGATTGTATCAGTGACACGAGGGAATTTACTTGATGGCGATGACGACGTGGACCGGCGCGGCACGGAGAGACGATCAGGCTTCGGGAGACTCTTGGCAGAGTCTGTGGGCATAGTCGGATCAAAAACCGGCTACCCAATGAATAATAAGGAATGGATGCGGAATCTGGAGTAGACTGTATTATACGTAGGTAATAATAAAAAAAAAAGAACGGAGCTAAGACCGCGGAGGACAGTGCTAGACAAGTGGACTGTAAATGTGGAACGTATAAAATACTAGGAATGTGTATAGCTATATATAATTATGTATGGAATATTGTGGATATGTTTATATAAAAGTTATGCAGTAATATAAGTTATATATAAAAATTATGTATAAAAAATAATATCAATATATGCACTTAGTGCAGGAATGAATGGAATGTAGGAACGAATGTAGCGAATGGATACACAAAAAATGTTGAACGGACGAGCGAAAGTGGTATCAACAGATTTGGATCTTGAGCGGTATTCGGTTAATTGTTTTTTTTTGTATACCGGAATACTACCGAGACCTGGCGTCGGGCCGAAGGTATCCTTGCTCGGAATTGCGCGGAATTTTTTTTTATACGAAAAAAAAATCGGAATTTCGGGCGCAGGATTGGGGTCGATTGTTCTCGGGACCCGACATCTTAACCACTTCTCTTCGGACGTAAAATGAAAATTTCATTAAAAGAAACAATTTTTTATCAAATTTATTAATTTTAATCCCAGCTTAATTTTAATTTTAATTTTAATTTTAATTTTAATTTTAATTTTAATTTTAATTTTAATTTTAATTTTAATTTTAATTTTAATTTTAATTTTAATTTTAATTTTAATTTTAATTTTAATTTTAATTTTAATTTTAATTTTAATTTTAATTTTAATTTTAATTTTAATTTTAATTTTAATTTTAATTTTAATTTTAATTTTAATTTTAATTTTAATTTTAATTTTAATTTTAATTTTAATTTTAATTTTAATTTTAATTTTAATTTTAATTTTAATTTTAATTTTAATTTTAATTTTAATTTTAATTTTAATTTTAATTTTAATTTTAATTTTAATTTTAATTTTAATTTTAATTTTAATTTTAATTTTAATTTTAATTTTAATTTTAATTTTAATTTTAATTTTAATTTTAATTTTAATTTTAATTTTAATTTTAATTTTAATTTTAATTTTAATTTTAATTTTAATTTTTTATTTTAATTTTAATTTTAATTTTTTAATTTTAATTTTAATTTTAATTTTAATTTTAATTTTAATTTTAATTTTAATTTTAATTTTAATTTTAATTTTAATTTTAATTTTAATTTTAATTTTAATTTTAATTTTAATTTTTAATTTTAATTTTAATTTTAATTTTAATTTTAATTTTAATTTTAATTTTAATTTTAATTTTAATTTTAATTTTAATTTTAATTTTAATTTTAATTTTAATTTTAATTTTAATTTTAATTTTAATTTTAATTTTAATTTTAATTTTAATTTTAATTTTAATTTTAATTTTAATTTTAATTTTAATTTTAATTTTAATTTTAATTTTAATTTTAATTTTAATTTTAATTTTAATTTTAATTTTAATTTTAATTTTAATTTTAATTTTAATTTTAATTTTAATTTTAATTTTAATTTTTTAATTTTAATTTTAATTTTAATTTTAATTTTAATTTTAATTTTAATTTTAATTTTAATTTTAATTTTAATTTTAATTTTAATTTTAATTTTAATTTTAATTTTAATTTTAATTTTAATTTTAATTTTAATTTTAATTTTAATTTTAATTTTAATTTTAATTTTAATTTTAATTTTAATTTTAATTTTAATTTTAATTTTAATTTTAATTTTAATTTTAATTTTAATTTTAATTTTAATTTTAATTTTAATTTTAATTTTAATTTTAATTTTAATTTTAATTTTAATTTTAATTTTAATTTTAATTTTAATTTTAATTTTAATTTTAATTTTAATTTTAATTTTAATTTTAATTTTAATTTTAATTTTAATTTTAATTTTAATTTTAATTTTAATTTTAATTTTAATTTTAATTTTAATTTTAATTTTAATTTTAATTTTAATTTTAATTTTAATTTTAATTTTAATTTTAATTTTTTAATTTTAATTTTAATTTTAATTTTAATTTTAATTTTAATTTTAATTTTAATTTTAATTTTAATTTTAATTTTAATTTTAATTTTAATTTTAATTTTAATTTTAATTTTAATTTTAATTTTAATTTTAATTTTAATTTTAATTTTAATTTTAATTTTAATTTTAATTTTAATTTTAATTTTAATTTTAATTTTAATTTTAATTTTAATTTTAATTTTAATTTTAATTTTAATTTTAATTTTAATTTTAATTTTAATTTTAATTTTAATTTTAATTTTAATTTTAATTTTAATTTTAATTTTAATTTTAATTTTAATTTTAATTTTAATTTTAATTTTTAATTTTAATTTTAATTTTAATTTTAATTTTAATTTTAATTTTAATTTTAATTTTAATTTTAATTTTAATTTTAATTTTAATTTTAATTTTAATTTTAATTTTAATTTTAATTTTAATTTTAATTTTAATTTTAATTTTAATTTTAATTTTAATTTTAATTTTAATTTTAATTTTAATTTTAATTTTAATTTTAATTTTAATTTTAATTTTAATTTTAATTTTAATTTTAATTTTAATTTTAATTTTAATTTTAATTTTAATTTTAATTTTAATTTTAATTTTAATTTTAATTTTAATTTTAATTTTAATTTTAATTTTAATTTTAATTTTAATTTTAATTTTAATTTTAATTTTAATTTTAATTTTAATTTTAATTTTAATTTTAATTTTAATTTTAATTTTAATTTTAATTTTAATTTTAATTTTAATTTTAATTTTAATTTTAATTTTAATTTTAATTTTAATTTTAATTTTAATTTTAATTTTAATTTTAATTTTAATTTTAATTTTAATTTTAATTTTAATTTTAATTTTAATTTTAATTTTAATTTTAATTTTAATTTTAATTTTTAATTTTAATTTTAATTTTAATTTTAATTTTAATTTTAATTTTAATTTTAATTTTAATTTTAATTTTAATTTTAATTTTAATTTTAATTTTAATTTTAATTTTAATTTTAATTTTAATTTTAATTTTAATTTTAATTTTAATTTTAATTTTAATTTTAATTTTAATTTTAATTTTAATTTTAATTTTAATTTTAATTTTAATTTTAATTTTAATTTTAATTTTAATTTTAATTTTAATTTTAATTTTAATTTTAATTTTAATTTTAATTTTAATTTTAATTTTAATTTTAATTTTTAATTTTAATTTTAATTTTAATTTTAATTTTAATTTTAATTTTAATTTTAATTTTAATTTTAATTTTAATTTTAATTTTAATTTTAATTTTAATTTTAATTTTAATTTTAATTTTAATTTTAATTTTAATTTTAATTTTAATTTTAATTTTAATTTTAATTTTAATTTTAATTTTAATTTTAATTTTAATTTTAATTTTAATTTTAATTTTAATTTTAATTTTAATTTTAATTTTAATTTTAATTTTAATTTTAATTTTAATTTTAATTTTAATTTTAATTTTAATTTTAATTTTAATTTTAATTTTAATTTTAATTTTAATTTTAATTTTAATTTTAATTTTAATTTTAATTTTAATTTTAATTTTAATTTTAATTTTAATTTTAATTTTAATTTTAATTTTAATTTTAATTTTAATTTTAATTTTAATTTTAATTTTAATTTTAATTTTAATTTTAATTTTAATTTTAATTTTAATTTTAATTTTAATTTTAATTTTAATTTTAATTTTAATTTTAATTTTAATTTTAATTTTAATTTTAATTTTAATTTTAATTTTTAATTTTAATTTTAATTTTAATTTTAATTTTAATTTTAATTTTAATTTTAATTTTAATTTTAATTTTAATTTTAATTTTAATTTTAATTTTAATTTTAATTTTAATTTTAATTTTAATTTTAATTTTAATTTTAATTTTAATTTTAATTTTAATTTTAATTTTTTTAATTTTAATTTTAATTTTAATTTTAATTTTAATTTTAATTTTAATTTTAATTTTAATTTTAATTTTTAATTTTAATTTTAATTTTAATTTTAATTTTAATTTTAATTTTAATTTTAATTTTAATTTTAATTTTAATTTTAATTTTAATTTTAATTTTAATTTTAATTTTAATTTTAATTTTAATTTTAATTTTAATTTTAATTTTAATTTTAATTTTAATTTTAATTTTAATTTTAATTTTAATTTTAATTTTAATTTTAATTTTAATTTTAATTTTAATTTTAATTTTAATTTTAATTTTAATTTTAATTTTTAATTTTAATTTTAATTTTAATTTTAATTTTAATTTTAAATTTTAATTTTTAATTTTAATTTTAATTTTAATTTTTAATTTTAATTTTAATTTTAATTTTAAATTTTAATTTTAATTTTAATTTTAATTTTAATTTTAATTTTAATTTTAATTTTAATTTTAATTTTAATTTTAATTTTAATTTTTATTTTAATTTTAATTTTAATTTTAATTTTAAAAATTTTAATTTTAATTTTAATTTTAATTTTAATTTTTAATTTTAATTTTAATTTTAATTTTAATTTTAATTTTAATTTTTAATTTTAATTTTAATTTTAATTTTAATTTTTAATTTTAATTTTTAATTTTAATTTTAATTTTAATTTTAATTTTAATTTTAATTTTAATTTTAATTTTAATTTTAATTTTAATTTTAATTTTAATTTTAATTTTAATTTTAATTTTAATTTTAATTTTAATTTTAATTTTAATTTTAATTTTAATTTTAATTTTAATTTTAATTTTAATTTTAATTTTAATTTTAATTTTAATTTTAATTTTAATTTTAATTTTAATTTTAATTTTTAATTTTAATTTTAATTTTAATTTTAATTTTAATTTTAATTTTAATTTTAATTTTAATTTTAATTTTAATTTTAATTTTAATTTTAATTTTAATTTTTAATTTTAATTTTAATTTTAATTTTAATTTTAATTTTAATTTTAATTTTAATTTTAATTTTAATTTTAATTTTAATTTTAATTTTAATTTTAATTTTAATTTTAATTTTAATTTTAATTTTAATTTTAATTTTAATTTTAATTTTAATTTTAATTTTAATTTTAATTTTAATTTTAATTTTAATTTTAATTTTAATTTTAATTTTAATTTTAATTTTAATTTTAATTTTAATTTTAATTTTAATTTTAATTTTAATTTTAATTTTAATTTTAATTTTAATTTTAATTTTAATTTTAATTTTAATTTTAATTTTTTAATTTTAATTTTAATTTTAATTTAATTTTAATTTTAATTTTTAATTTTAATTTTAATTTTAATTTTAATTTTAATTTTATTTAATTTTAATTTTAATTTTAATTTTAATTTTAATTTTAATTTTAATTTTAATTTTAATTTTAATTTTAATTTTAATTTTAATTTTTTTAATTTTAATTTTAATTTTAATTTTAATTTTAATTTTATTTTAATTTTTAATTTTAATTTTAATTTTAATTTTAATTTTAATTTTAATTTTAATTTTAATTTTAATTTTTAATTTTAATTTTAATTTTAATTTTAATTTTAATTTTAATTTTAATTTTAATTTTAATTTTAATTTTAATTTTAATTTTAATTTTAATTTTAATTTTAATTTTAATTTTAATTTTAATTTTAATTTTTAATTTTAATTTTAATTTTAATTTTAATTTTAATTTTAATTTTAATTTTAATCCACATAAAAAAAAAATTAATAAATTCGTTTGTTATTTTGAGAGTCGGAACCAGTTACTCATCTGAGCATCACTAACGAATGGTGAAGCTGTGAAAAAGCTCACTGCCCTTTACTGCAAAAGTAAGGAAAAAATAATGTTATAATAAATCATAAAAAAAAAAACAATGAAATATCTTTATTTGTCCAGTTACATATGGATCAGAGCTTAAGAGCAATCTATTTATTAAATCCGTATTTGCTGCAATACGTGGAATTTTTCTAGTGTGTGTTGTTCTCTAAATTTTTTAATATCCATGTTTTGATTCAGCAGCTTCTTCCGACAATTCTCCTATGAAAACTAGTGCATAGTTTATTATGTCCGGAGCATGAATTAAAAGTTTATGGATAAATGGCGGAAGGTACTACCAGGGATACAATTTTATTAAGTCTTTTGCGGCGGCAAGTGCATATTTTCCAAATTTTTTCACATTAATTTTATATCCATGCACTGCAGCAGTGCTGAATACCTGATCAAAACCTTTTCATCCAACCCTGTTATTTCAGCAGACAGTTTGGTATTGCCAAAAAAAGTCCTTGCTGAATTTCCATGGTTTAAAGTTCCACTTTCAACTATTAAACGCATTTTTAAATGGAAGTCTGCTTGAATTTGAGTCTTTCTTTGCAGAAGAGCATATTTTCCTTCTTGGGTATAAAATCGCCAAGTTTTTAAGTCCAATCGGTGGTAATATGAGTGTAAAGGGAGATAACCCAAATTCGTAACGAGTTTCGTGAGCCTTTTTTTACAAGCATTTATTTAGGTCATTCATCTCTGTTGGCTTTGCGTCACATATGTAGCACTTGCAAGAATAAGTTTAACTCATAACACTACATATTTTACCAACAACCATGTTAATTGCAAACTATGTTGAATTTGAATCCTTTTTTTTGGACACTACACATGTTGTAGAGCTAAGATGAACAATTTTTTTCTTAAAATATCTTTCTTTATGGCCAATTCGGTCGAGGACTTTTACAAATTATTTTTCGATTTTTAGGATCATCATCTTTACTAATTAGTTACAATGGAACATACGATGTCACAAAAAAGCTAGAATCGTCCATATTTTATATTGCCTTCTGTTTATACTCGGAATATCCTGAACTGCAGATTGAATTTCAAAAATTCGTTAAGCCGTATAATCCACCAAGTCCTGCAGCTCAACTTCTGCTTTTGTTTCATTAACACTAATATTCTCTGGACAACTTGATGCTTTGGCTGCCAGTTTTTCATAGCTTGGTAACAAGTTAATGGAAGTTTTAAAATTAATAAAACTACGAATAATGAAATACTGATGCTTGCACATATTGGTCTCAACGAGAACGTTAAGTTCGGTAAGCGTCGATGGAAATGAGTTGCAGGATCGTTAGGCAGAAGCAATAGATAGTTTTGCATACCTCAGCTATTCTTCTTCGTTTTGTCTTTTACAAATCTTTTACAAATACACCCAATACGATTCCGCAGTTGTATCAACTCGACAATATCTGTCGCTATATTCTATGTTGCCTTGTACAGCTTCAGTCACCTTTTCAGATTCTTCTGCGTTGGTTCGCTTTTTTAAGTGCACCATAGTTTAAAAATATATAGGCGGTCAAAAACAATCTTCGCCTACCAAAATGAAATCCAAGCGAACAAATAAAAAAAAACAAAACTGAACATTTCGAAGAGCAATTTTCTGAATAATATGTTGGAGAGAGAATCATCCGATTCGAATTTCTCCCAAGTTCTTAGGCATGTCCGTGCCGAATCAAATGACAGCCATTAAGCCACAAAAACTATGTCAGCTACGTGACTGACCCAGCGCCCATAGTTGCCATACGGGCAATGAGCGGCATCATACGCTGTGCCGCCCGCCATCCCTCCAGCAGCAAATCCTTTCCGAACGCGGCCCACAGAGCCTCCATCACACACTAACTCCGGTGAGAGCCCTTCCTCGAGCCACACCATTCAGTGCTTCCTGGTTTCCACGCCACGCAAGGGTTTACCGAATTCCATGCTCGAGCGTTAATTCCATACACAAAAGAGTGGGATATCCGACTGCGTGGCGGCTAGTTCTAGAATGCTGTGTCAATTGCGTCTTGCATCTTCGAGCGAACCAGAAAAAGAGGTGCTAACTTTCGCTTTCGTTTGTCGAATTTTGCCGGCTTCCTTCCGTCCTGTCCGATTCCCAAGAAATTGGAAGTAAACATCCCGGGTATCGCCTTAGCCGACCCCAAATTCCATCAAAGTATCAGCATTGATTAGCTAATGGGAGTTGACCTCTTCCCCAACTTACAGGGGAAAGGATCATAAAAGACATATGCGGTTCCCTCGTTGGGCTCGTCGGGTGGGTTCTGCGTGGACTCATGGCCAAGTCTCCCACTTCGTCGTCATCCGTTCTGGCAAGCAACATGAGTTTGGATAAGTTGCTCACCAAATTTTGGAAGGTGGAGGATCTTCCAGCCAAACTGGATAAAGAAGCCGACAAAATGTGCGAAATGCATTTTCGGGAAATGCATCATAACAAATGCACTTTAGTGTCCGTACCCTTCAAAAACCGGGAAAACAAAGACTTATGCCATTCCAGATCCATCGCCATGGCCCATTTCCGCATTATTGACGGTCGACTAGGGAGAACCCCAGTCTTGAAAGCGCAAAATGAAGAGGTTCTGCGTGAATATGGGGAATTAGACCATACCACCTATTTTATTGCTCAGGACTACGAACTCCAATCCGTCAAATTTTGAATGAACTGCGCCCCGTTCCTGGCCACCCGCGAACTCCTAAAATTAGCTACGTAGGTGGAGCAAGAGTGATATTCCCGCGGAGCATCTCTTTAATGCCGAATTTCTAGAGCTCGAGGACGCGGGCATCGCCAAAACGCTAGGAATCCAATGGAAGGCAAAGCAGAAGCAGTTCTTCTTCGCGTCTACAAACCCTCCGGCCTAGAAGTCTATTTCCCAAAGGGAGGTACAGTCTAAAGGCGGAGAAGTATTGATGACACTGTCGGTACTGTCGATAATTTGGCTCTATCGAGTCAACATCGATAGTATTTCGCCACTACCGATTGCTATTGATTGTTTTAAGCTTTACAAATCCCCGAAAAGTAGCGCGTTTTTTTGGTGGCGTCTATTGTATAAACAGTGGAAAAAAGTGTGATACAAAAAAATTGGATAAATTCTTACTTAAAGTCGACAAAGGTAAATATATTTAAGCAATAGCAATATTATATAAGAAGCATTGAACGTTTTTGACAGAATCTATGTGTTTCTTTAAAGTCAAAAGAGGCTAGCATTTCAAGCATTGATGCAGCGGTGGCATGTCTTTGCAGCAGCTCAGACTCTGACTGAAAGTTTTCCAAATGACTTAACTGCGGAAAAGAATACAAGACGAGTGGCACTACGTCCAATTTCAATGACCAAACCAAACGGTTTCATCCCGGTTTGGATGCTACTGCTCCGGAAGCAAGCAGGGAAACCAACGTAGAAGACTCCAACCCATCCAGTTTGAGTGCGTCAACAAGTAGCAGCTGCAGATCAAGCATGTATTCTGTAACATCTTATTTCAAGAGGGCCGTTCTCTATGAGAGTAATTCAAGGCGCAAGAAGGAAATTGACAGGGAATTAACGATTATGATCGCTGTCGATGTCCAACCGTTCAACATTATTGAAAATGAAGGATTTATTCGATACTCTCAAATATTGGACCCAAGATATAAAATTCCCAGCAAAACGTATGTACGAGATGTTCTAATGAAAGATATGTTTTTAAAAAGCGTTGCTGAATTAAAATCAATTATTAAGGACGCACAGAATGTTGCAATAACATGTGATGGTTGGACATCAAGCGGAAATGATAATTTCTTGACAGTCATAGCACATTTTGTACAGAATTACACATTGCGATCAGCTTCGCTAGAGACTACAAAACTAAATGACACAACAAATCATACTGCCCAAAATATTGGAGAAACTCTAAAGGATGTCTTGACAAAATGGAATGTTTTTGAAAAAACTACTTGTATTGTTACAGATAATGCAAATTCAATGCTAAAAGCATGTGAAATCTTGAAAATTAAGAATCTGCCATGCTTCGCGCATACATTGAACCTTGTGGTGCAAGATGGTTTAAAAGTAGAGAAAGAAAATATTACTTTCAAAAATTTATTTGAAAAGTGCAAGACAATAGTCAGGTTTTTTAAAAAAAGTTCCACTGCAATGGAGAAGTTAAAGATTGCACAGGACATAGGAACTCCGTACACTTTATTACAAGAAGTTCCAACGAGGTGGAACAGTTTCTTTTTCATGATTGAGCGGATTTTAGTAACAAAGGATGCAATAGCCAAAGTATTGCTAGCAACTTCAAATGCACCTTTACCCTTTAATGCCAACGAAATCAACATTTTAAAGGATGTTCATAAAATATTAAAATTATTCCAAAACGCAACTGAAAAGATTTCCGGAGCAAAATATGTGACAGTGTCACTAATAATTCCAATGGTTTACGGATTATGCAGAAAAGTAGAGCATTCATTAAAAGATCTGGTCACCGTCGAAGGCAAGCTCTTTCAAAATGTTTTGTTAAATTCAATTAAATCAAGACTTTTTGCATACGAGCAAAGAACCATCACAAGCATGGCCACTCTACTGGACCCTCGATTTAAAAAGCACGGGTTTCAAAGCGTATCAAATGCAGAACGATCAGCTGCTTGTTTGGAAGATGAATTAGTATACCTATCTAATCAAAAACCTATACAACATGATGACACTGGTGAAACGAAAAACGAAGAGTCAACGTTTTTCGGATTCTTGCAAGAAAGGGCAATGGTAAGCAAAAATACTGCGCGCAGTGATGCCATAATTACAAAACGCCAGTACTTGGAAAAGTCAATTGCCACGGAGGAAACGGATCCTCTGCTTTGGATAAAGGTAAATATAAATATATGTGATTCATATTTAACAAAATAAAAAAAAAAACTTTTTATTTTTCTCTCTTTTAGATTAATGAAAATGAATTTAATTTAATAAAAACTTTAATGTTTAAATACTTATGCGTGCCAGCGACGTCGGTGGAATCCGAGCGCATGTTTAGCAAGGCTGGACAAATTGTGTCTGATCGAAGGACTCGTCCTAAGGAGAAACATATTAATATGTTACTATTCCTAAATAAGAATTTCTGGCTAATACAAAAGTAAAATAAATATAAATATTTCTACCGTTTTATTTGGTGGCTGATCACAATATGTTTCCAAACATGGACTGTACAGAGAGGCAGGAAATAATGTAAAAGTCATATCAAAGGATCGCGACAAGGATTCCATGATCCCTGAGGATATGGAAATCCTATTTAAGCTTAGTTACTAATGGAATTCTTGGATTTAACTTTTGAATTCATTCTTCTTTTTGCCAATTAGAAATTTCTGTATATATAAATATATAGCAATATCAGTTTTTATGTAACAAATTTTTAAAATTTAAACAAACTTTTGTAGCTCAGTTCACTATCGGAACTATCGATAGACTATCGAGGCTTTCCGAAAAACAATCGTCCACTATCGATGGGGCCGGCTATCGATAGTTCTCCACCTCTAATGTGAATGCATACTTATGTATGTATGTTTTTAAAAGGGAGTGCAATCAATAGAACCAACGATAGTATCGATGGTATTGAATTTGCGCAAAATATCGATCTTTTTCGCCACTATTGATGGGTTGTCAACACTAGCGCTTGTTTTTTGGTTGTGCTAATGTCACCTTCAGCTTAATTGAATGTTGAATAGGGACACGATATCGAATGTAAAATATCGATCATGTACTCATGAATAGTTTCAAAAGAAAAACAAAACTATCGATGTTGCAAGGTATCGAGTATTTATATTTAGAAATAAATGTTTATTAATTCTAGTTACATTTTTATGTTTTTTTTTTACAATCTTTTTAAATTTCCCACTCCTCCTCTGTAAAATCGGCTAAAAAAAGCAGCTGTCAAGACGTTTCGGTGACAGTTGGATGCGAGTTTTGGTAATTGTACTTCCAGCTTTAGAAAACAATCGTTCAGAGGGCACAGATGCCAGGTTGTATAATTTTGGATATACCACTTTCATGTCATCCCATTGTTTTAAAGGGTCGATAGAAAGTGGTGAAACATGGGCAGACAAGTACCGACTTAATTCGTCATTATATGCAACACTCATTGCAGAACTTGATTTTTTGTTCAGCTTCTCTGTGTGCGCCAACTTCTTATGATGACTCCAAAAATCGTATGTTGTTTCTATGGAAGAATCACTGTCATTTTCATTCGAGTGAACAATTGGACTGGATGTTATGTATTGTCTTAGTAAACTTATTGACTTTGAACAAGCTAACTTGTCTTTAAAATGGATATTTTTAAATCTCGGATCCAGTAAACAAGAAATTGCAATTAAATAATTTTCTTCAATGCATCCGAATCGGCGTTCTATTTGTTTAATCATCTCTTTTTTTACCGCATGTATTACTGCTATATCATCGTCGTCCGCACCTACACCCACATATACACAATCAATCTGTGCCTTCATATATTGTCACATATTGTTCACCCGACAGCTCTTTGGTAACATACTCTAGTGGTTTCAAAATACTCATCAATGTTTTAATATTTTGAATTTCTGAAGCTGAGAGTGTGGGCGGTGCTTTAAGATTCAGGCGGTAGCTCAATAAATCTCTGGAGCATATAATAAACGGAATTGGTGAACAATTTCACATTCGTTACAAGTAACAGCATGGTACTCGTTGCGAGTATTAAACAAATACATACATACATAGTAGTATAAAACAAAGAAATCAAAGAAATAATTGCACCACCGGCCACCCCTTTTTCGGCAAGTGCTTGGACCCCGACTTGATAGGTCAAATTTTTGTTTAAAAATAATAATTGATTTACTATTTTCGGCTTTAAAGAGCAACGACGGTCGGATATGATTTGACCCGCCTTGCTAAACAGTCGCTCGGATTCGCAGGACGACGCTGGCACACAAAGAAATTTTTTAGCCAATTTGTTTAAGGCGTCTGTATCTGAAGAGGTACCCTAAAAGTGGATTGCATTCTTCGGATTCATTGGCATTTTCCAAATGCTGCCGAAGGATTATTAAAGCACTACTTTTAGAAGTTGTAATTTTGTTTTCTAGTTTTTGCCTCATGAAGGAAAATCGCAATGGCGTTGTTGTAGGTGGTGTTGGTTGAGTGGTTTGCGGAGCTTTGGACAGTTCGTCAGACAACTTATCCTCGAGAGCTTTTGTAGCCATATTTCTTAAATCTGGGATCAAGAATGGTTGAAATACCTGGAATGGTTCTGGTCTCATACTGGAAAAGGCGTGCAGGTAATCGGTCCTTTATATAATGTAGTGTAAAAGAACTATCGATAGTGCCGGCCAAACATCGATGTTTTCCAAAAATACAAAACCATCGATGTATCGATGGTAACATCGATGTTCGTTTCAGCTCTAATTCACATTTATAAGTCCATGTGCATACATACATACATATGTTTGTATGTTACATAAGCAAATATCTACATACATACATACATATGTATGTTATGTATACATGCATGTACATACATAAACCATGGTGCAAAAAGAGAAATTCAATGGTGAACATCACTAGATACAACTGATGCCATGTGGAATTTAGCTCCAGTTCAAGTTCGGACTTCGAATCACACACATAATGTGGAGAAGCGTAAAACAATTTTTGAGTTACATTCCTAATGCGGTATTCCACAAGTTCTGTATTGGGCTCATATTTCTAGTTTTACTTGGAAAAAATATAGACAGTCAAAAATATAACGCTCATGATAAGAATTTCGATCTTGAAAATACACGACAATTTTTTCGTGGAACAATAAAGGAAACAAGCACACCAAATTTTATTAGACTTGTATTGATGCGTTTAATATATGGCATTGCGTCGAACATGGGAATTGAAGATCGGCTAGAAGACATATTTAACGGTGTCTTCGTGCCGCCTAACGCCGACGGTGATATCGGATTCTATAATGAAGACAATGACGATGGTGATGGATTACTCGGCATTACGGACATTTTCAATGGAAAGGATTATTTAATTTGAACAATATGTAATATTAGTGATCATTTTCAAGTTTACAATAAAATACATTTGTTGAACTCATGTATCGTACAGTGGCTCACAGCTTTCTTTGACCCAACCAATTTTCATGTCGCTAAATGAGTGTAACTTTGTACCGAAAATGATATGGGCAGTCTATGCAGGTTATCGAGCTTTATTGTTTACTGTTTGTGAACTATAATTTACCTCTGTGATAGGCCTCAATTTTAGAAAACTGGGTCTATTTTATTGGATATCGTGAAACTATAGAGGACTAGGATCTTTTGGAATATTAAATCGAAAGGGTAATGTTCATGCACTGGTCTAAACAAAATAGGTAACTTTTAATGCCGGTGCTATCAACTACTTTTTGCAAGTTATAAGATGAATTTATTTAATTAATCTAATTCTAATCAATTCCATGCTTTAACACCTTAAATTTTAAGCTATGTGAATAAAAATCATATCATTCTGTTCACTGATCATTTATCTAATTCAAGTTTAAGATTTGGTCGAATCGGACAACTAACTATAAGGTATAGAAGAATACGAAAGATCAGAGGTATCGGCCAAAATTTTTTATTGTTTAAACAGTTTTTTGTCAACCAAATTTTGTACATGGGCACTTCTCCAGAAAGGTCAACCACAGTCAAAAAATTCAAACTCATTGAAAGCATGTTATTCTTACATTTTTTTATAACGAATATATTAAATTTAATAATTATAAAACAATTTTAGATTTATCTATAACTCATCTTGAAATATTGACACTCAAGCCGAACAAGTGCAAAAGTTCTGTTTTAAGGATTTCTATTGTAGATTTTATTTTAATTTATGTTCTTAAAGAGAGCCACTATGCAATGAAATTTGTTTTTTAATATCTTTCTTTATGTTCAAAAAGTAAAAGAAAAATGTAAAAGGAACGCTGCAATGTCACGTGCGACCTCGAAAAATAGGTTTTGTTATCATTAAGTCAAAAGAATTTGTGTAACTAGCATGAAAATTCATTAGCAAACATACTTTCATATTGCAAATTTAATAAAAGAAATTTAACTCGAAGATATCTACCTATATATTGTAAATTCACATATGTATGCAGAAAGCGTACATCCCATGCGATCGGTTGGTAAATAAGCAGTAGATCGTATTACTTTTGTTTCTGTGTTTCTATATACATAGTTCTTTAAAGTACTTCGGGTATTTGTATTTTTTATGACAAAGTGGCACAATGTATTAACTGAATGTTATACCCTTTAAATTATGATGATGGTGGGGTAGATATGCTAGACCTAGTCTTTTGGTGAAATTTTTTATATATTGTATTTTATTAGTCTACTTAAAATGTATTAGAAATGTGTTATCTATATTATTGCGAAATATTTGTGTTCATTGATGAATTTTATTTTTAATACATTTGAAGTTACCTTATATTTCACTTTAACTCTCTCAGAAAAATTACAATTTTCTTTATTTTTTTTTTAAAGTTGATCGACCTTTTTTTTCAAGAAACGTTTCATTGAATATATATTTTTAACCTATCTGTTCAAGCCAGCAGCAGCAATGAATTTACTTATGTTTAAGGGTCATTTACTTTGCATTATCTGATAAGAGAGCCGTGGGCACGCACCAGCACCTGGTACTTGGCACGAACGACTTAGTTCTAGCGATTCCTAATGCAGGCAGATCGGATCTGCGGCTCATGCATTAGGGAAGTTTTTAGTTGTCTGCATGAACTTGTCTTAATTTAATTAGAATTTCTTAAAGGCGACGAGAAAGCTCAACAGTTTCGTGATGCCGACGTGATATACTAAAAAATCCTCTCGAGATACCATCGTGGGAGGATTTCGTAGAATTTCTGGAGAACCGGTGACGAGCGTTTGAGAATGTTGATTATGCATTATTATGCTCTTACTCGCCTTGTAATCAGGTGGGAAAGAACAACAGATTTAATAATCGCACCACGCACCACATGCGTTAACTGTCTAAAAAAAAACCATCAATATCGAGCTTGAAATTCAGGTTCTTGTAAAAGCTGTGGCATCAAGCATTACCCAATTTATTACACAGCCCTTCTTCAGCTGTCATCAATAGCTCATAGCAAGCTCCTTTGCCAACCTCCTTTACTACTCTTGTTGCTCAAAATTCTAGTCTAGATATGGCGACTGTCATTGTATTAATTAAAAATAGTTTCGGTGCATTTGTGCCTTGTCGAGCGTTACTAGATTCAGGATCGCAGATGCAGTTACAGTTACGTTTGGCGCAACAGTTACAGCTTAATCGGATCAAATTTTCCATTAGGGTATCAGGCATATCTTATACAGATTTTCATACGGAAGGATAGTCTGCGAACCTTTGTTTACACTCTCAATTTTTCGATTTTGCAACACATCTAACTGCTGCAATTGCTCGGAAAATAGCTGATGACCATTAGCTAATATTCGCCTACCTGATCCAGAATTCTTCAATGCAAATTTATTATTGCGCATCAAGTCCAGTGCATTAACGATTGCTGATATTCATCATGGCACTCGCATCATGATCCGCAGCGTTCAGAGGGCAGCGTTTTGGTATTATATAAAGTCATTATTGTCATCGCAAATAGTTAAGCCATCGAGTTCTATTGTTTCCCTTTATCCATTTTTGGATTAATCTGGTCTAATGCGCGTAGGAGGCCGCCTTGAAAATTCGTCCTTAGACTTTGGTTCTCATCACCCTATGATTTTATTCCAGCATCACACCCTAACTAACATGCACTTTGGACCTCGAGGGCTCTTGGCTTTAATCCGTCTCCAGTATTGGCCGATAGGAGGCATGAAAACGATCTCAAGGGTCGTCAACAAATGCATTCGAAATTTCTGTATGAAGCCCCGTCTACTTGAGCACATCATGGCTGACTTGCCAATGGAGCGAGCAATCGCCTGCATTGCGTTTGACGTTACAGGACTAGATTACAGTGGCCCCTTTTTTTACAAATCTGAGATTCCGAGCAGGCCTCCAATCAAATGCTACATCTGCATTTTTATCTGCTTCGCTACCAAAGCTGTACATTTAGAATTGGTGAAGGATTTGTCAACAGCTGTCTTCTTGAATACATTGAAGAAGTTCATCTCCATACGAAACAGACCATCGCAAATTTGGTCGGACAACGCTACTAACTTCGTTGGGGCCAAGAATGAGCAATCATCACCAGGAATCTGAGTTTCAATTTTGCTTTGCTGAAATTATTGATTGGCGATTCATTCCTCAACGATCGCCGCATGACAATGGTATGTGGGAGACGGCCGTTATAATGGTAAAATTCCATTTTTATAAATTTTTTGGATCATCTTTACTTCAATTCGATGAACTACGCACTCTTATTTGCTTGCTATCAGCAGTAATCAACTCGCGACCTCTTCAAGCCCCTGGTCATTTGTTGAACTGTGCAGCACTTCGTACGTTCATCGAACCTGATCCCACTCAGCTTAACAAGGATAGGCTGAATGGGTAGCAGCAAGTTGCTACTACTAGCAGATTTTTGAAAGCGTTGGCAAAACGAGTATCTGACCTCGTTGCAGCGAAGTGGCGGACTCCGAAACCCAGCGTTCATGTCGGAGATTTGGTTCACCACCTTAGATGTAGCGAAA
Source organism: Drosophila sturtevanti (assembly GCA_018150375.1). Taxonomy (NCBI): domain Eukaryota; kingdom Metazoa; phylum Arthropoda; class Insecta; order Diptera; family Drosophilidae; genus Drosophila; species Drosophila sturtevanti. The sequence goes on along the minus strand of JAECWJ010000252.1, from coordinate 18,718 downwards.
GGCTTTCACCAAATTCCAGTTAGGGAAGAAGATAGAACAAAAACAGCATTTTCAACACCGTCAGAACACTACGAATTCATTAGAATACCGTTTGGGCTAAAAAACGCCCTATCTACATTTTAGAGATTAAAGGATACAGTGCTAAAAGATATTATAAATAAAACTTGTGTAGTCTATATGGACGACATATTGGTCCTTAGCACATCTTTGCAAGAGCGTATGGAGACTCTAAACAAAATATTTGAATCATTAAGAGAAGTAAATTTAAAAATACAAGTAGACACATGTGACTTTCTAAAGAAACACAGTTTCTTGGTCATATACTGTCCATCATTCAAAATCTAAAGCTATCCATAACCGAAAAACCAAAGATCCTTCTTAGGAATGACAGGATTTTATAGGAAATTTATTAAGGATGACGCAAGAATCGCCTTCCCTATCTGAAAAAATCAGAAAACTTGAATGTGAACGACCCGAATTATAAAGCGGCATTCGAAAAACTGAAAACATTGGTGACAAACAGTCCTATAATAAGGTGCCCCAATTTTCTCAAGAAATTTAAAGTCACAACCGATGCCAGCAATATCGCACTAGTGCGATACTTTCGCAAGACGGTCACCCCATTGTTTATGCATCCAGAACCCTTAATCAAGACGAATGCAACTATGCGGCCATAGAAAAAAACTCTTGGCCATAGTATGGGCCGTCAAATATTTCAGACCATATATATGTGGCAGAGTATTTGATCTCGAAAGTAATCACCAATCACCTAAGTGGATAATGATGAAATACACAGGCAAAGACATAAACCCAAGACTCCAAAGATCGCTAATCAATCTAGGAGAACATAATTTTTACTTAGACTACATAAAAGGAAAAAATAACCATATTGCAGACTTTCTAAGTAGAATTAGAGACGACGAAATAAACGTAGGAGAAAGCATACAAATCGAAAGTGCAACCCCTGTCACAAATGAAATAGATAATGCTTCAGTAGAGGTCTAAACAGAGCACTCGCAGGAAGAAGACCAGGGCTAGGAGGCAGGAGGAAGACCAGGGCTAGGAGGCAGGTTTCAAGACACAAATTCTTCTTTGCGTATCAAAACAACATTTAAGCAAATTTACGGCAACAAAGGAATTTTTTTTGCTAAGTCCGATATGGACAATAACTATATATTAGACATTCTACGAAGGGAATTAAAAACAGGGAAAATGGGTATTTTTTCTCAGCTAAATGATCACGAGGGTTTTACACTCTACAAAATCTTACAAGGAGAATACTCAGGCAATCCAAAAATAAAATTCGTAAAGTGCACCAATCTAGCAATAGAAATAGAATTGCTCGGCACACTTCAAAAACAGATAGCCCTATTTCACAAAAATGAAAGCGGTCATTGCGGCATGGACGCAACTTATTGGAAACTAAAGTCACGAATTTATAATCCAAATGAAATTTTCAGACAATACTCCACCGACGATGGCACTCATCAAGCTAACACCGATTCTAACTGAAGCGGGACTTATCGAAATACAAAAAGATACCGTAGAACTACATATTATTAACCCCATAGAAATACTAAACAGTGTAATAGTGTAAATATGATAGAAAATAACACTAAAACACTAATAAAAGACAATAAGCATAGATTAGACATCGAAATAGCAACAGTAAAAATTCAGATCGAAACAATCATACCAAACACACTAACCAGACAAAAGCGTGGTCTCATTTATGCCGTAGGAAATGTCCAAAAATGGCTCACGGGGTTAATGGACGACGATGACAGACAAAACATAATGAATCACTTGCTCGACAACATTGATAACACACATAAAGTAATAAACATAATTGACGAACAAATTAAAATTAATAGTGACTTCCAATCATCAATAAACACTCTAAAAGAAACAGTCTTAGTCGACAGAGAAAAAATAACAAAAACACTTAACCACTCATGACCAATTATTAAAACTAAAATTTCTTCACGATAAAGTAGATACTATACTAGATACAACAGCATCAGCCAAATATAACCTCTTGCACCCCTCAATTATTAACAAATAAAGAATTTACTAACTATAACATTGACTTCTATAAAATTAAACTAATCCGCATGGGAGTCATGCTGCACGAAAATGAAATAATAATTACTATCAAAATACCCACAGACTTAATGCTAACAAACATAAATCAATTAACACCTATTACGAATCACATTAACAAAAGAATAAATATGAACCGGGAAAATATAATTTTAATAGAGAATAAGACATATAAATATGAAAACTAGAAAGATGGACTAACTTCGGCCGTGCCGAAGTTCGTATACCCTTGCAGATTTTCTCTATATAATTCACCAGAAGCATTATTGTAAATTAAACATACCAAATTTACAAATTCAAAATTTTGAGCTTTAGGAAAAAAATATTTCATACAAAATTTTTTTTTGTACCGATTGTTCCTATAGCAGCTATATGATATAGCCAACCGATTCTGATAAAACTTGATTAAAGTATTAAGAAGTTTATTAAACTCACAAATATCAAATTTCGTGGCATTCGGTTGAAAAACAACAGAGATATTGAGGATAAACCTTATTCATGACCGATCGGTCCTATGGGAGCTATATGATATAGTCGTCCGATTCAGATCAAACTTGGTTGAAGTATCAAGAAGCATATTAAACTCATAAATATCAAATTTCGTGGCATTCGGTTGAAAAACAACAGAGATATTGAGGATAAACCTTATTCATGACCGATCGGTCCTATGGGAGCTATATGATATAGTCGTCCGATTCAGATCAAACTTGGTTGAAGTATCAAGAAGCATATTAAACTCATAAATATCAAATTTCGTGGCATTCGGTTGAAAAACAACAGTTATTGAGGATAATCCTTATTCATGACCGATCGTTCCTATGGGAGCTATATGATATAGTCGTCCGATCGGGATGATTCCGAGATATACAATGTCTGCAGCAAAAAGGAGCCTATGCTGAAAATTTCAGCTCTGTAGCTCTTATGGTCTCGGAGGAGAAGCTGTTGATCCAGACAGACGGACAGACGGACATGGTCATATCAACTCGGCTATTCATGCTGATCAAGAATATATATACTTTATATAGTCGGAGATGCTTCCTTCTGTGCGTTGCAAACTTCTGACCAAAATTAATATACCCTCTGCAAGGGTATAAAAAAAAACTAAAAGAACTTAAGTTAAGCAAAAATTGTATAATTCAAAAAAATTGTAAAATTATCAAAGACATTGATTTTAAATTAGATTTCATAAATATGGGAACACTAGTAATACATAACTCAAAAAATACCTCAATCGATTATAATTGTTATAATGAAACAAATTAAAACGAAATATTAAATGGAAACTTCTTAATAGAATTTACAAACTGCACAATCTCTATAAAAAAAGAAGTCTTTAGCAATAATCAAAAAACTTTCATACAAAAATTTTAAAACGAAGAAGACTAACAATTATTTAACTTTACAGAAAAACAGACATTCAAAGATATTATGATTAAAGAAATAAAAAATATAAAAACAATAAAAGAAATTCAAAGACAAACACTAATATCAAATAACGTTGGCACAATATCTCTTATACTGGTAATCCTCTTTATTGTTATATATCTGTATACAAATTGTAAAAGAGGAGATCAATATAATTGTGCAGAGATATGAGAATAAGAAATCACCTGATCAAGAATCAGCGATGTAAGCATCGCCACCGCTTCCGGCGCTAATTCTTGTTCAGCATATTTTGCCAATGCAAATAGCTAAAGTATAACAATAGTTAAAACACATAGTTAGTCTTAAGATTCATTTCAAACAGAGCTGAAGCTCCAATATTCTATAACCGTAAGAAATATTTTACTCAATAAAAATACCAAAGTAATTGGAATTGTATGACTTTTCTTTGCGGGACAAAACCTTTATAATTCGCGTGACGGCTCTGTCACCAAGCGAACATGATACATCCTCTCACTCTCTCCCCCGGCGACTCTTCGCCAGCCTATTACATATATAAGCATTTATACCAAAGCAGACCGCTCCTCTGACTGGGACACTGGCAGCGCAGTTTCGCGGTCTTTAGCTGTACAATATAATTGTTAGAGAATTAAGAATTATTGAATAAACGCGACTCAAAAGGCAAAGACCTACTTTTAGACTTACTTTTTACAAAACCAAAGGCATACAGAAACCCACATCAATGTTACTGAGGGAATCTTTTTATTAAGTATTACACATATTATACGTTAAAAACATCAGTTAAGTTTCAGTTAAGTTCTTCATCCATGTAAAGGAATGCCTGTAAAGGTTCTAGGCCTGAGAATGCTATAGTCATAATTCTCTGACTTTGAAGCTATTTTAAGACCAAATGGTAATCGCATGATATGAGCCATTGCTCGTTGAAAAAGTTGTTATGTTTTTTGAACTTTCTTCCAGTTCAATTTGGTGAAAACACTGAAAATAAAAGTGACGTGTTAAAATTTGTTTTGATTTTGTTTCAATTTAATTGAAACTTATATATCTAACTAGTTAATAAATTATAGTGATATTTGAAAATGTCGCAATTTGGCGGACCTGATGAATTCTATGGCTCTCATCAAGGAGACACGATCTACAACTTTGATATGCCCGACTTTGGACAAGAACTCAATTTCCAAAATTTCGACAACACACAGGCCTCAGTGCCACCTAGTTTCGATGCGCCACCACCACAACAGGGACTAGGCGGTTTCTATGATCCGACAGCATACGCAGATAACGCCTTTGGTCAGGACAAGACCTATAAGCCGGTCGGTGTAGCTTCACCACCTACACCGCCCGGCTTATAGGTGAATGAATTCGATGATGAGCCACCTTTGCTAGAAGAGCTTGGCATCAATCCCAATCATATATTCCAAAAGACACTGGCCGTTCTGAATCCTTTACGTGGCACAGCAAATACTTCAGGATACCGATATGGCTGGTTCCTTGGTATTCTGTCTAACACTTGGAGGTTTTCTATTGCTGCAAGGCAAAGTGACATTTTCTTATATCTATGGAATCGGCGTTATGGGTTGCATTTTCCTTTATTGTCCGCTGTCATTGATGGGTACCCGGTCACAGGTGACCTTTGGTGCAGTGGCCTCCGTACTGGGCTATTGTTTGCTGCCCATGGTTGTATTGTCGGGCATCAACATTTTAATCACTATTCAGGGCACACTCGGCCCAATTGTGAGCGGCATCTACATATTCTGGTGCGCCATATCGTCCTCGAAACTATTTGCCACTGCATTCTCTATGGACCATCAACAGATGCTGATTGCCTATCCGTGTGCGGTACTCTATGGAGGATTTGCGTTGATTACCACTTACTAGGCCGCCTGAGGGCAGCGGTACATCTATGTCTCTATGTATGTTTGTATATGTTGGTGGTACCTGTGTGCAGGTCAATTAAAACCAATGCATAAAGCCAATGCATAACAACAACATCAATACACACACCCATACACATATATATACATAGCCAAACTCATCTACATAGACAGAGAGAAAGACTAATATGAAAATATTTTAAGAAAATAAGCGCCGATTGCGAATTTGTTTTTCATATTTTCCTTCCTCCATCCACCTCTCTCTCTCTCTTTCTTTCTTTCTCTCTTTTCCCCTTAGATATGTTTTTTATACATTTCTTTTTTGTTGTGTGGAACTCAGCCATGTAATAAATTTGAAAACCTTACATTTAGTCGAGGCAGAAAAAGTATTTAGCTCGATCCAGTTGGTCTAGAATATCATTAATTCTGGGGAGTGGGAATTTACCGGATAGTAGTTTTTTGTTGATTTGGCGATAGTCAATTACTAATCGTTATATCGTTTCTTCTGAATTTTGTAATGATTTCTTTGTGATTAGCATGAGTGCGCTATTGTATAAGGATTCAGACGGTTCGACAATTTTGTCATTTATTATTTTTCCTACTTGTCTTTGAATTTCTTCTACTTGCCTATGCGGGCTTCTGTAGTTTTTTATATAAATTGGTTCATTATCATTTAATCTTAGAGTTTGCTTATAGAAATCGTTAGTTGTTGTGGATTCGGATTCTAGTCATATCATTCTGTTCATTGATGATGCAAGCAAATCAAGTTTAAAGATTGGTCAGATCGGACAACTATAAGGTATAGAAAAATAGGGAAGATCAGAGGTACCTCGATCAAAATTTGAGTTGTTCAAAACAGTTCTTGTGAGAAAATTTATCTCAACCACACAGATGACAATTCTACTTTTACACCTTACCAGCAAGTCTGATTCAGATCGGATAATAAACACCGAGATAAATCAATAAAATCAACGAATAAACCCCCATTAGCAACAGAAAGAGACAGAAAACTATTTGTATTGTGTGCTTATTATTATTATTATTATTATTATTATTAAAGTATAGGATATAGTTGTAAACTATCAACTATCAAATATTTTACAAGCACTGGCAACTAAGGCCTTCGGCTTAGACGAAAACTACATCCATGCACTAGCCTGGGATTCGAACCCGGATCCTCGTTGTTCAGTTTCCTAAATGAATGGGCCGCATGAACAACTCATCTACCGAGGACTGCATATTGTGTTCTTGTTTTCTTGAATTCGTCCGTAAATTTAGAGAGCGAGAAGCTGGACGCTTGCAACGTATACAGAAATAGTGAAGCCGCGAATTTTAAGTTCGGTAGCGCAGTACGTAGAGATGAATTCTAGAAATGACATGAGCGGGGGTTCAATCCCGCCCGTGGCGAACCCGAATTTTTTCTTACTTTTAATTTTTTTTTTTGCTTCAAATTTTTTTAAACATTATTTTTACAATTTTTAATATATCTTGAATCCGATATGATGGGGAAAGTAATGAATTAATCTGCAAGAGTATACAAACTTCGACACGGCCGAAGTTAGCTTCATTGATATTTTCACATAAATATTTCTCACTTTCAGGCTTTTTTCTTAAATTTTTTTTCTTTTTTCCTGAATATTTAGATGTTTTAACCTAGATTTTACAATTTATTATAACCATATAAAAAATTTGGAAATTAGAGAGAAACTTAAAAAAAATAGTCGACATAACCGTTAATATTTAATTTGATTTAAAATAAATGAAGTTTACGAGAACTTTTGCTAAGTTCCTTTTTTGAAATGATTTTTGAGACTAAAATTCTAACTTAAATTTTACCCCAAGTTAAAATGGGGTTTTTCGGCTAATTAGAATCGATATTGTGCAAACCGCATTTCTCACTTTCAGGCTTTTTTCTTAATTTTTTTTTCTTTTTGCCTGAATATTTAGATGTTCTTAACAAACCGCAACACAAAATGCATGCTTTCTCGCTCATTCACATCAGTGAACGAAACTAATGCGTCATTGGGTACAAAGCAACATGCACATGCTATCTCGCTCACACATTTCAGTTGCTGCTGCCCATACAATTTCAGTACAAAACATATGTACGTATATCTCCGATATTTATTGTCCGATTTCGGTCAAATTCAGTCAGATAGTACATATTGGCTATATAATTGAGTCAACTAAAAATAATTACTGTAGCTCTAATAGTACTCTAGTTATAGTTTTTTCTAAATTGCGGGGGCGGAAGTGGGCGTGGCAAAAATTGAAACAAACTTGATCTGCGTATACACTAGACGGATGTTGACACCAAGTTTGGTTACTCTAGCCCTTATAGTCTCTGAGATTTCGATGTTCATACGGACGGACAGACGGACAGACGGACATGGTCATATCGACTCGGCTGTTGATGCTGATCAAGAATATATGTATATACTTTATAGGGTCGGAAAATTTTCCTTCTACCTGTTACATACATTTTAGCGACTTTAATATACCCTTGTACCCTATGGGTACAGGGCATAAAAATTTGGAAATTAGAGAGAAACTTAAAAAAAATAGTCGACATAACCGTTACTATTTAATTTGATTTAAAATAAATGAAGTTCTCGAGAACTTTTGCTAAATTCCATCTATGAAATGATTTTTGAGACGAAAATTCTAAGTTAAATTTTACCCCAAGTTAATATAGGGGTTTTCGGCTGATTAGAATCGATATTGTGCAGACCGTATTATAAGCATTTTTAGTTGCGGTGTATATATTACGACCGGATCTTTATGTTTTTTAACAATAAATTGTTACACTATGATGTAACACAAGCTGCTAGGATTCTTGGAACTCTTTTTGGGCTGTGGACTTTATTGATTTTGACTTTTAAGTCATAGACTTGTATAGTTTTGTTTTTGTTTCTGAATTTTCTTTGATTTTGTGTCTCTGTTTTATTTTGCATGCACAAAGGTTACCACCCGGGAGGTGGAGGTTGCAATATAGATCAGTGAGAATTGCGTGATTTCCTTAGTATAATTTTTTTTCTTGATTTAAACAAAGATGCGATGTCGATTTGGTTCTCAAAATGCAAGTGATTTTAGTTTTTATTACTTCCAAAGTCGAAGCCTCTGAGAATCTATATGCATACATATAAGTGCGGAAATATGCCAAGTCTACATTCGTCTGAATGTGTTTAAGCTTTAAGTCGACAATCGTTCTCCTGGAATTTGTTTCAGGGGGGTGTGATGTCTGTTACATTAACTTCTCTCCCTTCAAACTGGGACGACCGCCATAATGGAGGGATGGTCGGAGTGAAACAGGCAACGGAAACTATGGTTGTGTGTAGTGGATTGTTTTCTTTTTTTGTAGCCCCCAGAGATGTATGGCGGCGATTTTTAAGACGGTGAACATGTGCTGTTTTACTTTTTGTTGGGTTTGCAGGAATTCGATCTTGGTCTTGATTGTGTCCAGGTGGATTATTTCCAAGCTTAGTACTTCAATTGTTTTATTTTTAATTATCTGGTGGATAGGGGGAAGTAAAATTTCTAGGTGTTCGGTGGTATTAAATGTTGTCGTATTGGATATTATTTATAGTGACTCATCAATTGGCGTAGTTAATCAGATACGAGATTAGATTATGAGATTTTTTGCATTAAAGACAAAAACTAAACCGATCTCCGGTTGGATGTATTGGCGAAATTTCCCGTCTCCAGTAAATCACAAGTGACTGCTACCCTTTCTGTTCTACCGTCGAAGCAATTGTTGTTGGAGGAAAGGATATCTTTGGAACCTTGTTTGCAAAATGACATATCATCTGGTTCAGTACATCTATTTCTTAAGTGTAACATAGATTTGTTATGTAGTGCGACAAACTTAGATACAAGGATAAATTTTGTGTTGTTTATAGATAAAGGTATGATCCTCTCATGGTCATATTTCTTCAAAGATTGGTTTTTTTAAATTGAATATTATTTATTTTCTATGGCAGAGAGTGTTAATTTTTAATAAACTATATATGTGTTCTTCCAAGTCTAAACGTAAATTTTGTTTTTGTCAGAATGTTTCTATGTTTTCTATGTCATCAGTGTTTAATATGAATTTTGCGATGGTATTTATTATACCCTTGCAGAGGGTATAATAAAATTGGTCAGATGTTTGTAACGCATAGAAATAATCGTTTCCGACCCCATAAAGTATATATATTCTTGATCAGCATCGAAAGCCGAGTCGATATGACCATGTCCGTCTGTCCGTCTGTCCGTCTGTCTGTTTCTACATACTTAATCGATCTTAAATTTTGAGCTACGTGAATAAAAGTCATATCATTCTGTCCGTTGATGTTGCAAGCAAATCAAGTTTAAAGATTGGTAGGATCGGACAACTATAAGTTATAGAAAAATAGGAAAGATCAGAGGTACCTCGGTCAAAATGTGAGTTGTTCAAAACAGTTCTTGTGAGAAAAACTTTTTTGTTTTTTAAGATATCTCAACCAAATTTGGCACATGACAATTTTACTTTTACACCTTACCAGCAAGTTTGATTCAGATCGGATAATAAACACCGACATAAATCAATAAAATCAATAATCAACCCCCATCAGAAAAAGTATGTTTTTGTGAAAAAAACTTTTTTGTTTTTTAAGATATCTCAACCAAATTTGATGAACACATGAGAATTATACTTCTACATCATACCAGTAAGTTTGAATCAGATCGGATAATAAACACCGACATAAATCAATAAAATCAATGAATCAACCCCCATCAGCATCAGTATGTATGCATATGCAGCCAATTAAATACGTTTATATTACAAACAACATACATGGAAACATACAAACATACATACATACATATATGCGAACACGTGCTTGAAAAAACTACAAGCTGAGTGCGAAACAGAAAGAGACAAAAAACTATTTGTATTGTGTTGTTGTTTTCTACAATTCGTCAGAAACTTTAGAGAGCGAGAAGCTGGACGCTTGCAATGTATACCGAAATAGCGAGGCCGTGAATTTTAAGTTTGGTAGCGCAATAGGTAGAGATCGATTCTAGAAATGACGTGAGCGTAGGTTCAAATCCGGCCGTTGGCAAACCCGAAGTTTTTCTTACTGTTTCTTTATTTGGTTCAAATTTTTTTTAAATTTTATATTTCCAATTTTTGAAATATCTTGAATCCGATATGACGGAGAAAGTAATCAATTAATCTGCAAGGGTATACAAACTTCGGCACGGCCGAAGTTAGCTTCTTTGATATTTTTTCCTTTCTTTTTTCACTTCTTCCTCGAAGTTTTTAGAAATGCCTTTTTGTGAAAAGCGTAAGAATTTGTTGATCACATTTTGTTCCTTATTAATGCGGTCTGTTATATTTTTAAATCTAATTAATACTTCGTTGTTAAACTTCATCTGATCATTTACTGCCTGTAAAAGGGAGTTGGTTTTCATTTTTTTAGACTAAGTTTTTCTCAAAATTGTTTGGAGTCTTAGTCATCCATAGTGATTACTTTTACTATACTACCTAGTCCATTTATTAATCCTCGTTTTCTCTGCTGTGGGGTAATAGGGTTGCTAATCTCTTCTGAAGTCCCTCGAACTTTTCATCTAATATCCCTAATGACAATAGAAGCGTTTCCTGATTTTCAATTACATATCAAACGGACTACTATATTCGCGCAGTCTATGTACTCATCTATGTCTATAATATGGTTGATACCTTTATAAGTTTTGAAAATCCTTGCGGTACACAGACTAATGGGAGATGTTCCGTCCAGGGGCTGATTGAGGTGAATTGTGTGTTTGCTCGTAAGATTCTGTAAGGTGGATTAAAAGTGGGAATTTTTGAACTCGGCTCTGGAAAGACGAGTGTTGGGTCATTGCATAATATATGATTTTGGTTTGGTTTAACTTCATCTTGGGAAACCAGATGTTCTAAAAAGTCTATTTCTTTCCTTAGAAAGTTTGATTTCGAAACTTGATCTTTAAAGGTTGCTTTTTGCAATTTTGGGAATACTTTTTTGTAGTGGGAATATTATTATATCATCTAAATAAACCAAACAAATGTTCCCGATAAGATCACGGAGTATATTATCCATGACTCTCTGCAACGTGGCGGGAGTATTTTTTAGTCCGAAAGGCATACTGATAAATTCGTAGTGTCCGTTCTCTACCGAAAACGCGGTTATTGGGATGTCAGATTCATTCATTTGGATTTGGTGGAATTCACTAGCTTGGTCAAGTGGAGAAAAATATTCAGTTTTAGCTATCTGATCAAGGACGTTTATATTAGGTATGGGATATCATACGATCGGAAATACTTTTGTTATTGAGCTTCCTATAGTCGATCACTAGTCGCCATTTGCTTTGTCCCGATGAGGCTGATTTTGTGGGCATCATCCATACTGGTGCACTCCATGTTGAGCGACTTGGCCTAATTATGTTTTGCTCAAGCATTTTGCCCATCTGATCCCATACTTCCTGTTAATGAATGATGGGGTACCTGTAGGACTTTACAAAAATGGGGTCCTTGTTGGTGGTGGGTATTTTTATACCCTTGTAGAGGGTATAATAAAATTGGTCAGATGTTTGTAACGCATAGAAATAATCGTTTCCGACCCCATAAAGTATATATATTCTTGATCAGCATCGAAAGCCGAGTCGATATGACCATGTCCGTCTGTCCGTCTGTCCGTCTGTCTGTTTCTACATACTTAATCGATCTTAAATTTTGAGCTACGTGAATAAAAGTCATATCATTCTGTCCGTTGATGTTGCAAGCAAATCAAGTTTAAAGATTGGTAGGATCGGACAACTATAAGTTATAGAAAAATAGGAAAGATCAGAGGTACCTCGGTCAAAATGTGAGTTGTTCAAAACAGTTCTTGTGAGAAAAACTTTTTTGTTTTTTAAGATATCTCAACCAAATTTGGCACATGACAATTTTACTTTTACACCTTACCAGCAAGTTTGATTCAGATCGGATAATAAACACCGACATAAATCAATAAAATCAATAATCAACCCCCATCAGAAAAAGTATGTTTTTGTGAAAAAAACTTTTTTTGTTTTTTAAGATATCTCAACCAAATTTGATGAACACATGAGAATTATACTTCTACATCATACCAGTAAGTTTGAATCAGATCGGATAATAAACACCGACATAAATCAATAAAATCAATGAATCAACCCCCATCAGCATCAGTATGTATGCATATGCAGCCAATTAAATACGTTTATATTACAAACAACATACATGGAAACATACAAACATACATACATACATATATGCGAACACGTGCTTGAAAAAACTACAAGCTGAGTGCGAAACAGAAAGAGACAAAAAACTATTTGTATTGTGTTGTTGTTTTCTACAATTCGTCAGAAACTTTAGAGAGCGAGAAGCTGGACGCTTGCAATGTATACCGAAATAGCGAGGTCGTGAATTTTAAGTTTGGTAGCGCAATAGGTAGAGATCGATTCTAGAAATGACGTGAGCGGAGGTTCAAATCCGGCCGTTGGCAAACCCGAAGTTTTTCTTACTGTTTCTTTTTTTGGTTCAAATTTTTTTTAAATTTTATATTTCCAATTTTTAAAATATCTTGAATCCGATATGACGGAGAAAGTAAACAATTAATCTGCAAGGGTATACAAACTTCGGCACGGCACGGAAGTTAGCTTCTTTGATATTTTATTTTAATCCATTGGCGAATGTTAGCGAGTCGTCTTTGTTGTAAAAAAGTTCTTTGAATTGATTGTAAACCTGTAAAAGCCCTAACTTTTCTTCCTCGTTTAAATGATCTCTTTCTATACTATGATAGTTGTAAGTGTTGTCCCCTTGATTACAAAAGTCGAATTGAATTGAGTACAGTTGGATTCGTCTTCTCTATTATATGGCAGAACCTGGTTTGTTTAAAGAAGATTCGTTGGTCGTCTTCCAATTGGCTGGTGACATCTATTGCTCTGTAACTTCCTTGGATATTGTTACGTAATTGTTAATTAATGTTGCGTTGCAGAGAAAGTATTTTCGATAGGCCTGATAAACTGTTGTTGTTGTTGTATTTTTCTGACTCTCTTAGATCTATTTTCGCCTTTATGTTAGTTAAGTCGTTCGGTCCCGATAAGGCTTTGGAAGTCAGGGTGAAATTTAAAAAGTAAGAAATGAATAACTCCTTGTTTATTGAATTCTTCGAAGAGTGGGAAGAAAACTCCTTTCTTTACTGTTTGATTGCTTAGCGCGGTCATTAATGTAACTCGGGTGTCCAGGATAAGTGTTAAATATTGTGGGATAATATAATATAATATAACTAGAAAGATGGACTAACTTCGGCCGTGCCGAAGTTCGTATACCCTTGCAGATTTTCTCTATATAATTCACCGGAAGCATTATTGTAAATTAAACAGACCAAATTTACAAATTCAAAATTTTGAGCTTGAGAAAAAAATTTTTCATACAAAATTTTTTTTTGTACCGATTGTTCCTATAGCAGCTATATGATATAGCCAACCGATTCTGATCAGACTTGGTTGAAGTATCAAGAAGCATATTAAACTCATAAATATCAAATTTCGTGGCATTCGGTTGAAAAACAACAGAGATATTGAGGATAAACCTTATTCATGACCGATCGGTCCTATGGGAGCTATATGATATAGTCGTCCGATTCAGATCAAACTTGGTTGAAGTATCAAGAAGCATATTAAACTCATAAATATCAAATTTCGTGGCATTCGGTTGAAAAACAACAGTTATTGAGGATAAACCTTATTCATGACCGATCGGTCCTATGGGAGCTATATGATATAGTTGTCCGATTCAGATCAAACTTGGTTGAAGTATGAAGAAGCATATTAAACTCATAAATATCAAATTTCGTGGCATTCGGTTGAAAAACAACAGTTATTGAGGATAAACCGTATTTATGACCGATCGTTCCTATGGGAGCTATATGATATAGTCGTCCGATTCTGATCAAACTTGGTTGAAGTATCAAGAAGCATATTAAACTCATAAATATCAAATTTCGTGTCATTTGGTTAAAAAACAACTGAGGTATTGAGGATAAAGCTTATTCATGACCGATCGTTCCTATGGGAGCTATATGATATAGTCGTCCGATCGGGATGATTCCGAGATATACAATGCCTGCAGCAAAAAGGAGCCTATGCTGAAAATTTCAGCTCTGTAGCTCTTATGGTCTCGGAGGAGAAGCTGTTGATCCAGACAGACGGACAGACGGACAGACGGACATGGTCATATCGACTCGGCTATTCATGCTGATCAAGAATATATATACTTTATATAGTCGGAGATGCTTCCTTCTGTGCGTTGCAAACTTCTGACCAAAAATAATATACCCTCTGCAAGGGTATAATAATATATTTATTGGGGTATGTACGGGAATTGCCTTGCTTATATTTTCCCCCATATTTTGGGTTGTTATAATTTTTCTATTGTCTGTGTTGGTTAGTGTAGGATACACTACGAATATTGGGTCCTGGGTGTTCTCTAGGGGCTTGTAGATTACTAGGGTTTTGGTAATAACCCTTTTTTTTAAAGTTATTTATTTGTAATCTGTCTTATAAAGAAAAACAATAAGCAAATCTTTTAATTATCTTATGCATCACCGGATGGCTTGGGCTCCAATGAGATCAATCCATACATTTATTTATATACATATTTACAAAATATTTATATACATATTTATTTAATTACATATTTACAGATTTGCATATTTATCTATATCTATAGGGCAGATCTAGGACGTGAAATCTTTAAAGGCGTCTATGGTTGCTTGTGTTGTCCACTAGTCCTAGTGCTAGAGCATTATCGTGGTTATGAAGTCTATTAATATATCTTTCTGTATATAGTTTTATTTCTTCTTTAACAGAAGGCAGTTTAAGGTCTTTTTGGATATTATAATTAGTCACATACCATGGAGTACTTGTGATCATTCTGACCGTCTTATTCTGGTATCGTTGCATAATTTCAATATTGGAATTTCTAGCTGTACCCCAAAGTTGCAATGAATAGGTCCATACTGGCTTCAATATGGCCTTAACTAGTCTTATTTTGTTCTCAAGACTATTTGATGTGTTGTTTCCAAGTTAGACGACGATCAAGGTGTACACCTAGGTATTTTACCGATTCACTAACAGGAATAGTTTGACCATTTAGTGTGACTGCAGGACAATTTCCTGGTCTCAGAGAGAACGTAACTTGCATTGACTTTTGGTTGTTCACCAGTATTCTCCATTTTTGAAGCCATACTTCAATCCGACAAATTTCTTCCTGGAGTAGGTTGGATGCAACTTGTGGGTCAGAGTTCATAGCAATGATTGCGGTGTCATCAGCATATGTTGCTATCTCAAAGGCGCTTGTTGTCAGTAAGTCAGCCGTGTAAATAGTATACAAAACTGGGCCCAAAACACTGCCTTGCGCGACTCCAGCCTCAGAAGTGTATATACTGGAAGAGTCGTCATGTTCTTGTACATAAAAGGATCGTTTTTCCAGCTACGATTTTATGATGGTAAAGTATGGAGCTGGTAGCCACTTCGTAACTTTGTAATGGAGACCTGCATGCCAAACTTTGTCGAACGCTTGCTTAATGTCTAAGAAGACAGCCGTGCAATATTTTTTACATTCAAATGCATTAACAATTGCATGCGTTACGCGGTGACATTGCTCGACTGTTCCATGACTTCTTCTAAATCCAAACTGGTGTTCCGGTATGATGTCCAGTTCGTCCAGCACTAATGACATTCTTCTTAAAAGTATTCTTTCGAATACTTTAGAGAACATCACCAGCAAACTAATGGGACGATATGACGATTTGCAGCCTTCTGACTTGTTGGGTTTGGCAATCATAATTACTTCGGCACATTTCCACTGTCTTGGGAAGTATTCCAATCTTAGCATAGCATTGTATATGTGTGTAATCAATCGGATGCATTTTGGCGGGAGATGTCTAATGGTATTTGCGCATATTTTATCATAGCCTGCTATAGGATTTCTGCTTGTGGCATACTGAAATTCCATAAGTTTCTATAATCGGTGAGTGGTCAGAGCTCAGATCAAAGTTCTCATCTATTTTAAAATTATTTTGCGGTACCTGAGTAAAGAGCTAATCTGATATTTTAGGTAGCTCGCTTAGCCAGTACTTCGATTTGCTTATCGCTAAGGTTGAGTATTTATTCTAAAATTCACCACCTTCACAAGCCTTTACCACTATAATGAAAGCTTGGCATTATAGTCACCACACCAACAATAAAGCATCTACCAAGCCGTTAAAACAGTGTATTAAAATTGTCTTCTTTCCATGAATACCTTGGTGGTAGATACACTGGAGCAATATACATATTTGAGGACAACGATTGTACTTGGGTCGCTGCAACTTGTATAATATTTGTGCTGATACAATCTAATGCCTTGTATTTTAAAGTGTTTTTTACAGTAACTGCACTTTTACCATGTGCTTTTCCAGATAGGTGATTAGTGTTAATGATGTCAAGCCCATTAATGGCCATATAATTTTTATTAGTCAAATGTGCTTCTGAAACATGTATGACATATATCAATGTTGTTGGTTTTTATAAATAAGCTTATTTCATTGCAATGATTGGAAAGTCCGTTAGCATTCCATATGGCTAAGCGGAGATCTACTTGTATAACTTATTAACATGTTACATTATCATCTAAGACTGTTTTACTAATAGTTGTTCAATTCTTTCTAATGAAGACTTTTCTTATCTGACAGGATCACCTCTTAGTACTTGCACATAATTTGAATTGTCTGAAAATTGATTTGCTATTGCTTGTTTAGATGATTGTTGTCGATTTCGGTAGTTTATTATCCATAGGTATTACTGCTATGTTATTAAGAAATCTATTTTTGGTAATAAACTGGCAGGATCTGCATTCTTTGTAGCTAGCAGCATGTCTCTCAAGGCAGTTGGCACAGGTGGTTGGGGCTTCTTTTGATTTAGAACAATTGACGCTTGGGTGGTTATCAGCACATTAACCATAATTGTATCTTTTGTTGCAATATGCTTTTGTGTGCCGGAATTCTAGGCATCGAAAGCATTGTACCCAGTCGTTCATTTTTTATTATTTTTCGCCTCAAGCGTTTTATAGGATTGCCAATATGCTTTCTTTTGTAGATCTTCACGTTGTTTTCATTTAGTTACAGGTCTACTAAAACATTAGAAGAGGCTCCTTGGTAACACTACTTTTAATGTTATGAGTCCTTCTGACTGCATGACGTTGCTTTTCTATTGCATGATGCATTGTATCGATGGGTGTGGAATGAACTAAATTTTTAACTACGATTCTAAATATCCTTTCCTGCTTCAGCTGAATTGTGTGGTAATCTACTTTTTTAATAGTTTAACGAAGTTCCTATATTTTTCAACCATTTTCACCATTATGCTAATATATCCGTTTCGTTGTGTCTTATATGGGAAAACAGTGGCGTCAATGCGAAGGTTGACGAATCGAAGAAATCAATGTATATCACTGATGTTGGGCACAAAAATTGGAGGTCGTTTCTTTGCGAGTCTGTTTCCACTTCATCTTTTGGTGTTCCATTTGTTGTATTATTATTAATTTTTTGCATATCGTGATTACATATATATCTATTTCGGTCTAGGACGTGGAATCTTTTAAGTCGCATTTGGTTGATTGTGTTGTCCAGAAGTCCAATTGCTAGAGCATTATCATTGTTATGTAGCCTATTCATATATATTTTTGCATATAATTTGTTTTTACATGAGGCAGTTCAAAATTTTGTGAATCTTGTAAAAAAATCACATACTAACGAGCCCATATGATCATTCAAGATGATCAGTCTTGTTCTGGTATCTATGCATGATTTCAATATTTGAATTACAAGGTGTACCCCACAGCTGCACCGCGTAGGTCCATACTGGCTTCAGAAAGGCCTTATATAGTCTTATTTTGTGGCAAAAGGTACCACCAAATCCACGCATAATTAAACGAAGGAATGAGGAGTCTCCATCTGTGAAAAGAAAAATTCTTTACACTGGCCCTTCTATATCTGGACCGGCTAACCACTTTGCCCTATTGGCAGATATGGAAGATGATAATAGCACAACAAAAAAATCAACAACTGGTGAAATGGAAGCAGTAACGGCAAACAATGAAAAACCATCCCCAATTTTTGTTCCCAATGTCAGTGACATACTTGGATTTCTTAAATTCCTCCACCCTCACATTAACGCCACTGTATTCACATACAAGACACAAAGAGACGGACATATTCGCGTTATGTTAAAAGCAGTTGAAAAATATAGGAGCTTAATTAAAATACTAACGGCTAAAAAAGTAGACTACC
>JAECWJ010000251.1:0-11441 GCA_018150375.1 Drosophila sturtevanti | reverse complement strand
TGTTGTGTCCGTTTTATCCACCCGCTACTTTTCTTTCCGACATTCCATCCATTTCCTGCACTATGTCCATATAGTGACATAATCTTTATACATCATTTTATTTATATAATTTATTTACATTTATATTATTACATACCATTGCATAAACATTTCTATCCTCCATACATAATTATTTATAATCATACACATTCTCTAACACTGTCCTCCGCGGTGTTTTAGCTCCGTTCTTTTTATACCCTTGCAGAGGGTATATTAATTTTGGTCAGAAGTTTGCAACGCACAGAAGGAAGCATCTCCGACTATATAAAGTATATATATTCTTGATCAGCATGAATAGCCGAGTCGATATGACCATGTCCGTCTGTCCGTCTGTCCGTCTGTCTGGATCAACAGCTTCTCCTCCGAGACCATAAGAGCTACAGAGCTGAGATTTTCAGCATAGGCTCCTTTTTGCTGCAGGCATTGTATATCTCGGAATCATCCCGATCGGACGACTATATCATATAGCTCCCATAGGAACGATCGGTCAGGAATAAGCTTTATCCTCAATAACTCTGTTGTTTTTTAACCGAATGCCACGAAATTTGATATTTATGAGTTTAATATGCTTCTTGATACTTTAACCAAGTTTGATCAGAATCGGACGACTATATCATATAGCTCCCATAGGAACGATCGGTCATAAATAAGGATTATCCTCAATAACTGTTGTTTTTCAACCGAATGCCACGAAATTTGATATTTATGAGTTTAATATGCTTCTTGATACTTCAACCAAGTTTGATCTGAATCGGACGACTATATCATATAGCTCCCATAGGACCGATCGGTCATGAATAAGGCTTATCCTCAATAACTCTGTTGTTTTTCAACCGAATGCCACGAAATTTGATATTTATGAGTTTAATATGCTTTTTGATACTTCAACCAAGTCTGATCAGAATCGGTTGGCTATATCATATAGCTGCTATAGGAACAATCGGTACAAAAAAAATGTTGTATGAAAAATTTTTTTCCTCAAGCTCAAAATTTTGAATTTGTAAATTTGGTATGTTTAATTTACAATAATGCTTCTGGTGAATTATATAGAGAAAATCTGCAAGGGTATACGAACTTCGGCACGGCCGAAGTTAGTCCATCTTTCTAGTTTTTGTTAT
The DNA here is from genome assembly GCA_018150375.1 of Drosophila sturtevanti. Classification (NCBI taxonomy): domain Eukaryota; kingdom Metazoa; phylum Arthropoda; class Insecta; order Diptera; family Drosophilidae; genus Drosophila; species Drosophila sturtevanti. The sequence goes on along the minus strand of JAECWJ010000251.1, from coordinate 10,284 downwards.
TCTTACCTACATCTAATACAGTCCACTCCAAGTTCCGTATCCATTCCTTATTTTTTCATTGGGTAGCCGGTGTCTGATCCGACTATGCCCACAGACCCTGCCAAGAGTCTCCCGAAGCCTGATCGTCTCTCCGTGCCGCGTCGGTCCACGTCGGCATCGCCAACAAGTAAAGTCCCTCGTATCACTGATATAATCAAACGCTGTCCGTCCGGTTCTAGTAGCGCTCCGACATCGCCTTACCTCTCTCAAACTCCGTGCAAACGAGCATCCTTGCCCAGCCGAGTGCCATCGTCCACCCTACCGGGCTCCGAAAAATCCGTCGAGGTTCCGCGAATCACCATCTCGGTTCCAACGTGTGAAGAATATCACTCTGATCTCTCCACAGTCAAGCTCAAATATGAGTATGCCTACATGGTATATGTCCGCTGCGGCACCACTCTCGGAGAACACATTGAGCGACTCCAAACACCCCCTGCTCCTCCCCCGCCAACGCCGCACTCCACGAGCCAAGTCACCCAAGGCTATCGACTACCTCCGTGTGAGGTCGACGTATTTTCCGAGGATTATAATCAATGGCCTACCTTCCGCGACTTGTTTACAGCGATGTACGTCGACAATCCGCGGTTAGCGCCGGTGGAGAAATTGTTCCACCTCCTATCCAAGACCAGAGGCGAGGCTAAGGCAATCGTGTCTAGCTCACCTCTTACTAACGACGGTTTTCACGCGGCATGGGAGAATCTGAAGGCTCGGTTTGAAAATAAGCGACAGTTAGTAGCTACTCAGACAAAAATTCTATTCATCTTGTCTCCAGTTACGCATGAGACGTGTACTGCCCTCAAGGATCTGCAAACAACCATTCAAGGGTGTTTGACGACTCTGGAACGGTCCGGAGTTAGTACGGAAAATTGGGATGTACTGTTGGTGGCCCTCTGCACATCAAAGCTACCCCACTCCACCGTCGGTTTATGGGAACAATCCATTCCTAACAAGACCGACTTGTCCACGTGGTCCGACCTAAACAACTTTTTGGTCGACCGGTACCGCGTCTTAGAAACCCTCGAAGACCGAAAATCGAGCTCTACATCCCAACCTCTTCCATTCGCTGTCCGAAGATCCGCTCCACCCGCCATGTTTCAAGCACTGAGCACTCAGGTGACTGTGGCGCCAGTGTCCTGTAAACTATGTGGGAGAGAGAATCATCCGATTCGAATCTGTCCAAAATTCTTAAATATGTCCGTTCCGAATCGAATTACAGCCATCAAGCAGCAAAAGCTATGTTTGAATTGCTTCGCCCGCGGTCATCAGTTACGTGATTGTCCCAGCGCCCACAGTTGTCATACTTTCAATGAGCGGCATCATACGCTGCTGCACCGGGCACCGTCTGCCGTTCCTCCAGCAGCGAATCCGTTCCGAACGCAGCCCACCGCGCCTCCAACGCGCACTGATTCCGGTGAGAGTCCTTCCTCGAGTCACCCCATCCATAATTTCCTGGTTTCCGCCCCATGCAAGGGTTTACTTGGGACCGCTATGGTGACCATCCGTCATCTAGGGACCGAATTCCATGCTCGAGCCTTAATCGACACTGGTTCGGAGGGCACCTTTGTGTCAGAAAGAATGTGCTAACCTGGTGAAACCACCGTTTCGTGTGATCGACGCGCAAATCAGTGGTATTTCCGAATGCGTGGCGGCTCGCGTTCAAAAGCTGTGTCATTTGCGACTTGCGTCTTCGCGGGAACCAGAAAAAGAGGTGGAAACGTCCGCTTTCGTCCTGCCGAATCTGGCCGGCTCCCTTCCGTCCTGTCCGATTCCCGCGAAATTAGAAGGAAACATCACGGGTATAGCCTTAGCCGACCCCCACTTTAATCAGAGTTCCAGCATTGATTTGCTAATCGGTGTCGACCTTTTCCCCCAAATCCTAGGGGAAAGGATCAAAAAGGACATATGCGGTTCTCTCGTCGGCCTTGAAACTATATTTGGGTGGGTTCTATGTGGACCCATGGCCAAGTCTACCACTCCTTCGTCATCCGTTCTGGCCGCAAGGGTCACTGTGGGCCCAAGCAACATGAGCTTGGATAAGTTGCTCACCAAATTTTGGGAGGTGGAAGATCTTCCAGTAAAACCGGAAAAGGAAGAGGATAGAAAGTGCGAAACTCATTTCCGGGAGACCACCAAACGAAGGGAGGACGGACGTTTTGTAGTGTCCTTACCTTTCAAAGACCCGGAAAACATCGACTTAGGGTATTCCAGATCCGTCGCCATGGCCCAATTCCTCAGGAATGAGGCTCGACTAGGGAGGACCCCAATTTTGAAAGAGCAATATGAGGCAGTCCTGCGTGAATATGAGGAATTAGGGCATATGATTCGCGTTCCACCCCCTACTGATTCCAAAAATTTCTATTTGCCCCATCATGCGGTGTTTAAGCCCGAAAGCACCACGACCAAGCTCCGTGTCGTCTTCAACGCCTCAAGTCCGTCCACTAGAGGTGTTAGCTTGAATGATATCCTGCACCCTGGCCCTACCCTTCAAGCGGACCTCACGCTCCAGATCCTCAAATGGCGTTTCTTCCGAGTTGTGTTCAATGCTGACATCACGCAAATGTATCGCCAGATTCACGTATCCTCCGATCATACCCCCTTTCAGCGTATCTTATGTCGAGACAAAGATGGTATCCTGCAGGACTACGAACTCCAAACAGTCACCTTTTGGGGTGACCTGCGCCCCGTTCCTGGCGATCCGCGTACTCCTCCAACTAGCTGCGGACGTGCAGCAACAACATCCCCGTGCGAGCGAGATTTTGCGTCGCTACATGTATGTAGATGATGTTCTGACTGGATCCCATTCAACGGAAGACACTCGCGCGACGATCCGGGAGCTTCAGCAAGTCCTCGCCTCTGCTGGTTTTCCTCTCCGTAAGTGGACCTCCTAAATGCCGAATTTCTAGAGCTGGAGGACGCAAGCACCGCCAAAACACTAGGCATCCGATGGCAGGCAAAGCAGGATCAATTCTTCTTCGTCTCTACCGACCCTTTTGTCAAGGAGTCGGTTTCCAAGGGAGAAGTATTGTCGCACATAGCAAAGTTGTTCGATCAAGCCGGGTGGCTAGCTCCTTTCGTGGTTCGAGCAAAAATCTTTATGCAGCAGATCTGGCTGACTGAGCTGGGATGGGATGATCCGCTTCCCACGTCACTCCGACAGGAATGGGAGGAGTTCTTGCGGGATTATCCAGGTCGCACCCGAATCCGTATTCCCAGATGGGTGGAAGTTCGTCCCGACGTCACGTGGCAACTTCACGGTTTTTGCGATGCGTCCCAGAAGGCTTACGGTACAGTGCTATATGTGCACGTCCAGCATGGAGATCACGTAAGTGTGCATCTGCTCACAGCTAAGACCCGAGTGGCCCCGGTGAAGACGGTGTCTTTGCCTCGTCTGGAGCTAAGTGGGGCGGTACTTTTTGCGGACCTCTATGCGGCAAGGATTCCCGAACTTCCAATCCGTAACGCCAAAGCTTTCTTCTGGACCGATTCTACCATCGCCCTCGCTTGGCTCAACAAGCCCCCATGCAGTTGGTCCACTTTCGTCGCCAACCGAGTGTCCTCCATCTCCAACAACACAGCAGTCCGCGACTGGTCTCATGTGCGGTCTGAGGATAATCCAGCCGATCTAGCGAGCCGGGGAGTATCGGCAGCCGACTTGACTGCTAGCCAGCTGTGGTGGCATGGACCAGACTGGCTTCGTCTCCCTTCCGAGTGCTGGCCGACATCTCCGGGTATTGTATTGGAAACAGAGTGAACGACGGGCACGATGTCACATCGCCACCCAGGCGGAGGCCGACCTAACCGACCGGTTCTCGGACTTCGGCAGGGCCCTGCGGGTGACAGCCTATGTCCGTCGATTCTGTTGTCGGCAATCGTCTCGGCCAACAACCCCCGAGCTCTCCAGTGAAGAACTGCACGCAGCTGAAAGAGTCCTGATCCAACAGGCGCAGCGTAGAGAGTTTGCTGCAGAAATCCGCTGCCTCTCCGAAGGTCGTCCGATTCCATCATCAAGTTGACTGGTGAATTTGAATCCATTTCTAGACCAGCTTGGTATCCTTAGGTCTTGCGGGCGCCTGCGGGCCTCCGAATCGCTCAACTATGATGATCGTCATCCCATCCTCCTACCGTACAACGCTCGTTTGACCCGCCTCCTCATCGATTTCGTACACCGCATCACCCTGCACGGCGGTAATCAATTAATGGTGCGAGTGCTGCGAGCAAAATTCTGGATTCCGAAGGTGAAGAATGCCGTGAAGGCCCACGTCCGTGGATGCAAGGTGTGCATTCTCTGGATGCGTCGGCAGCAGACGCAACTCATGGGCGAGCTTCCCCGAGTACGGGTCACCTTTGCCCGGCCTTTCACGCACACTGGCATTGATTTTGCTGGGCTCTTCGAGGTTAAAAATTATACCGTACGAGCCTGTCTCATCACCAAAGGCTACGTCTGCGTATTTGTATGTTTCAGCACGAAGGCCATCCACCTCGAAGCGACATCAGACCTGACCACAGAGAAGTTCCTGGCGGCGTTTTCCCGATTTGTGTCGCGGAGGTCATGTCCGCAACGGATCTATTCCGACAACGGCAAAACCTTCGTTGGGGCATCCAAGTCCCTAGGAAGGGATTTTTTGGAGGCAACGAAGCGTTGCATTACCAGCCGTTTTGGACAACGAATCCTATCCTGGCATTTCATTCCGCCGAGCGCGCCTCACATGGGAGGTTTGTGGGAAGCTGGGGTGAAGAGCTTCAAGAAGCTGTTCTATCGAACCACTGCCAACACCCGATACACCTTTGAGGAACTCTCCACCCTTCTATGTAGGATCGAGCCGTCTTTGAATTCGCGTCCCATTTCGCCTATGAGCGAAGATCCGGCAGATCTGGTGTTCTTGAGTCCTGGACACTTCCTAGTGGGAAGCCCGAGCCCGAGATCCATGCGGAACCCATGTCGTTGGTGAATCTCTGGCAGCGCCTGAAAGCGCTTCATCACCACTTCTGCCGACGCTGGAAGGACGAATATTTAAAGGAGTTGCATAAGAGGAACAAGTGGAAGTACCCGTCCCGTGGCCTGCAAGCCGACGACCTAGTGGTCATATGTGAGGACAATCTCCCTCCAACTGACTGGCGGTTGGGGTGAGTTGAGCTTGTCCACACCGGGGCTGACGGCTTAGTACGTGTCGCCGTGTTTGTCCACGTCTCCGTTGTTCCATGTCCGGTGTTCCCAGGCACATAGGTTTAATCATCTCTTCTCGTTGCAGTTTTTTCGTTTCACAACATAAAGATGGCACCGCCTTCCCGCCAAGCCGCCCGTCGCCACCACCAGGGAGGAAACGCATACCGCTGCCGTGTTTGTCGAGGAGTCCACGGGCTCCGGCAGTGCCGAAGGTTCCTGAACCTTCGTGCGGAGAAGCGCCTGCGGGCAGTGCTTTTGAATAAGTACTGTGCAAACTGTCTGGCCCACGAGCACTCGGCAGGGTCGTGTCGAAGTTCGGCGGGATGTCGCTGCTGTGGAGGAGTACACCACACGCTTCTGCACACGGTGGACTCAGGCGACAGGAGGGCCTCCCGAGCGTCAACCCGACCATATCGGACGCCGGCTCGGGGCGCAACAGATGGCGAAACAGCGGGCAGCTCATCCCGAGCGCCCACCCTCGCGTCGCTGCTGCACCTGCGGACGCTTCACGTCATGCCGACGGCGGTGGTCAAGGTCGACAATGGTGAGAAGGAGGTCGAGGCTCGCGTTCTGCTGGACGCCTGCGCGCCTGAAAGTCGCATCAGCGCGGCCTTCGCCAAGGATCTGGGGTTGGCGGTGGCTCCAGTGGGCAAGGACCAGGCGTGCCATGCCATAATCCGCTCCAGGACAGAGTCCGGCTTCCAGAGGGAGGTCGTGCTGAAGGTCGAGAAGGAGCTCGACATCCGCACTCCCAGCCGGGAGATCCCCGCCGCGGTCCAGGGAAAATTCGCCACGCTGGTGTTAGCGGATCCCGGCTAGTACCATCCGGCGGCTACTCAGAGTATGCAATAACCATAATATGCGACCTTACAAAATATCTAGTAGCAATACCAATAAAAGATAAAAGCGCAAAAACAGTAGCCAAAGCACTATTTGAATCATTTATACTAAAGTACGGTCCTATGAAGACGTTCATAACAGACATGGGTACTGAGTATAAAAATTCACTTATTAATGACTTGTGTAAATATATGAAAATCAGTAATATATTATCAACAGCACACCATCATCAGACATTAGGCACAGTAGAAAGTCATCGAACATTCCACGAATACATACGTTCATACATCTCAATTGAAAAAGATGATTGGGACGAATGGTTGAATTACTTCACATATTGTTTTAATACTACTCCATCAACGACACATAACTATTGTCCGTATGAACTTGTTTACGGTACATTACCAAGGCAATTCACAGAATTTAATAGTTTAACGAAAATAGATCCTATATATAATCTAGATGATTATGCAAAAGAGTTTAAATATAAATTACAAATAGCATATAAAAGAGCAATGTCTATGATAGAAATAGAAAAACAAAAACGAAAGATAGAATACGATAAACAAATTAATCATTTAAAATATGAAATAGGAATCCTAGTACTACTTAAAAATGACTCAGGTCATAAGTTAGCAAATCAGTACTTAGTACCCTATAAAGTAATAAAAGTAGAAGATAGAAACAATATCATAATAGACATAGGAAAAAAAACCACAGACAGTCAATAAGAATAGGCTAAAGTTATTCAAAAATTAAGTAAATGAAAAAAAAAAGATAATTTTTTATATATATACATATATACAAAAATTTTAAATTTTACTATTTTTATCTTTATCGAAATATATAGACATACATTTCAAAAAAAAAGAAAAAAAGAAAAAACAAATTAATAACTAAGTCAAAAATATAAATAACTTCTTGAAATTACGTTATTTTTCAAAAGGAGGGAGATGTGCTATGCATATATCGAGAGCTCACTGTATTCAGCACTATGTGCAGTTTTAATTCATATAACCCAACAAACATAAATATAGGAAGTTAGTTAAAATACATATACCCCAACAAACATATATATATCGAGAGCTCACTGTATTCAGCACTATGTGAGTTATAATTCGTATAACCCAACAAACATAAATATAGTAACTTAGTATAAGCAGCAAGTGCCGTTTATTGGTATAACGGCATACTCTCTGCTTATACATAAGAAACATACATACATATGTTCGCTTTACTTATTACATATAAAACCAAAAAATTCTACAAAGTGAATAGTTATAATTGTTGGTCATTTTAATTTGTTTAACATACCCATTCAATGACACCGCAACAATGCACGACCAATTCTTAAACTTGATAAGTATATTCCATCAATGAACAGAACCATGAGAGTTTCATTTTTTATTTCGAAAAATCAAGAAGAATCAGTCAGAAGTGCATATTCATATGGACTCGACTATTGATACTAATGAAGAATTTTGTGGAGATCTTTGTTTATCTCCAATTGGTCGGCTGAATAACTTTTAATTAACAACACGACGCGCAAATAAAATTAACGAAAGAGCTTATTGTGTTCTAGGTCAGAAATACAAGTGTAAGTGTCTTAGCCTGCCCTTTACATGGTAATTATTAGCGCTCTGAGCGCTGAGCTGAACTTTGTACATAAGCGCATTCTGCAGCAGACGCTGAGAGCAGAAACAGTCTTAGGGCACACATTCAGTGTGTTTGAGAATTGATGTAAGTTTTATAAACAAATCAAACATATGTTTGCCGCCAAGACCAATGATTAACTTTACTACTAAGAAGAGTTCTGCTTCGAACATATACATACATATTTATACTTCATGGGGGACGGAAATATTTATACGTTAGGCTAAGGTTATACCTTTACTTATGTTGTGGGGCCGTGCGCAAAGCAACACAACAGATCACTCCGTGCATGAATACTTATGTTCCCTTTTAACAAGCTCTGTCAGTGTATAGTATTGTACAGTTGCAGCTATTGCCAAAAGAGCACTATACCTCAGAATTTCGTTACCGTGACAAGCACAAAGTATAACATATAATCATTTTAGGCACAAGAAATTTCGAGAAGTAATTAATAACTGTAAAAAAACACAGACGCAGTAATTTATAATATAACAAGAAATTAGTCAGGTGCACTAGGCACACTAACGCAGTAGCTATTAATTTATTGTAAAATAGTTTAATGACACGAAAATTGAAAAGGCTTCGCTTTTAGTAATAAATTTCTATTAATAAGTTAAGAAAGCAAGACGTGTTCGTCGACTGAGAATATACAATACCTCAAAATCGCCATTAATTTATTAAAAAATTTAAAATCAAACAGATAACTTGTCAAAACTGCTGCGTCGTTAGGTACAAAGGAGCGAATAAATGATATCTCGCTCACCCATATTAGCCGCTGCTGCACTTGGGATTTCAGTATCAAAAGTTGACAAGTATATCTCCGATATTTATTGTTCGATTTAAATCAAATGATACATGATCGCTACATAATTGAGAGTACAAAAACAAATTTAATAGCTTTAAACAACTCCATTTATTCGTTTCTTCTATTTTGTGGGAGCGAAAGTGGGCGCACAAAAATTTGAAGCAAACTTGATCCACGTAGATATGACACGGATGATGACACCTGGTTGTTCTAGCTCTTATAGTCTTCGAGATGTAGGAGCTTCTACCGGCGGACATGTCTATATCGACTCGGTTGATGATGCTGTTCAAGAATATATATACTTTATGTGATCGTAAATGTTTGTTTCTGCATGTTATATACATTTTGGCGGCTAAATATATCCTTTCCTTTTATGGGTACATGATATGAAAATATATATAATATATAATATAAATAGTGTAAATATTATTAATCTAGATAGTCTAACTTTTATATACTTATTCTCGATGGAGTATGATGAAAGCGGGATCAGAATGGGAAAGAGTAAGCTAACTAATACAAAAATAGTTTCTAAATTTCACTAGACAGCGGATCTCTACTAAATCAACTGACTGATGATAAAGGTATCTCTACATCTATCTCCGCAATCTTTGTCATACGACTTGGGCAAGGGTCTTATCCGAATCAATTGAGGTTTCACAAGGAGACTGATTCGTTTAAGGTTATCCTTGTTATCGATCGCTGTAATATGCGAAGAACAAACATTACAGCAGAATCAATTAGTGTCTTACCCGGAGACTGACTTAGTTGGCAATATATCTCATCCATATAGACTAAAGACTATCTCCAATCAAAATAATTAGCGAGTCACACGGAGATTAGTTCAGTTGGAGATACTAGGACATTGGAAACCAATGGGTACAGACTTTAAGGGATTCACCTAGAGACTGACTTAGACATGTTGCAGTATGTTGACATATCGAATACTTACTGTACTCAGTGATATACATAAATTATATTGCAAACATATTGTAACATTTAGTTACAATATTTATATACTAATATTTATATACAAATATCAAAGAAGCTAACTTCGGCCGTGCCGAAGTTTTTTTTTGTTTTTTTTTTTCGCGCGAATCCCAACGGATGCAAAATTTGCCACTCCTCCCGCCCAACCGACCGAGGGGCGCAAGCCGCATAACGTACGACACGAGTCGCGGGGAACACAAACAAACAGACAAGTAAACGAAAACTACAGCTACTTACGAGCTAGAGGGGAAAGAATAAACGCTTTTAGCCTGGAAAGAGAGATCTCTGAACTAATCAGTCGGTAAAGACAATTGTAATCAGAACAGAGGACTCGAAAGGGTTCATGCAAAGAAAAGTTAGTAGTACAGCGTTTAAGGAATAAAGGAAGATAGTTTCTAGTAGGCCTGAAAGGTACAGAGAATTCTACTTGGGTCAATAGATCAGGCGAGTCTACATCACTATTTAGGAGCTTGTGTATAAAAACTACGCCAAGCATTATTCTACGGTTATTAAGGGAGGGGAGGTTAATCAAAAGAAACCTATTCGAGTACGAGGGAAGCTTGACATTGTGATCCCAGTTCAGACCACGAAGAGCGAATAATAAAAACTGCTTTTGCACAGATTCAATTCACATTTGGTGTGACTCATATTGAGGGGACCAAACACAAAATCCGTATTCCAAAATGGGGCGGAGGTAAAGAGGATTTTTGTAGTATAAGGATTGTCAAATTCTTTCGACCATCTCTTTATAAATCCGAGAACACCCATTGCTTTGCCAACAATTGTGGAAACA
>JAECWJ010000025.1:0-47392 GCA_018150375.1 Drosophila sturtevanti | reverse complement strand
AGACTTGTCCGTCTGTATGAACATCGAGATCTTGGAGACTATAAGAGATAGAGCAACCAAATTTTTTGTAGATCCGTATAGTGTGCAGGCAGATCAAGTTTGTTTCAAATTTTTGCCACGCCCACTTCCGCCCCCGCAAATTAGAAAAAACTATAACTAGAGTTCTATTAAAGCTACAGTATTTATTTTTGGTAGACCCAATTCTATAGCCAATATGTACCGTCTGACCGAATTTGACCGAAATCGGCCAATAAATATCGGAGATAATTCTATGGGCAGCAGCAACTGAAATGTGTGAGCGAGATAGCATGCGCATGCATGTTTGCTGTACCGTATGACGCATTAGTTTCGTTCACTGATATGAGTGAGCGAGAAAGCATGAATTTGGTGTTTGGGCTTATTGCGAGAATTTTTTCAAAAATTTATATTCAATCAATGGGGATTTGGAAGGAGTCTGTTTAAATCAAATATCCTTTTTTGGTACAGGGTATACTCCAAGTCGGCAGAGACGACTTGCTTGCTTCATTTTTAGTTGTAATCGTTATTTTACAAGTTAGAAAAACAATGAAGTGCCTAAATATATTATAAATGACTACTAAATAAAACCGCATTTAAATTTTTTTTGATATCTTCAATAGTTTAGGGGGTAGACGCTCTTAAAGTTTTATTGTACCGCTGCACGAAATAAGCTGTGAGCCACTGTATATATACAAACAAACACCTGACCAATTTTATTATACCCTCTGCAAGGGTATAAAAACGACGTTGAAAAATTTATTTTTGTTTCGATTTTCATTTTGCAAACAATCGTTTGACATACTGTACAAGAGTTACACTTTTATATTTATTTGGCTTATTACTATTTTATTTATAAACATATGTACATATGGGCATACGTAAATTCCCGAAGGAAAACAATTGTTTTAAATTGAATTAAAAACACTTCAAACCCAAAATACAGCATTAATAAAATAAGTAAAACATGTTATAAATATGTAATAACTTTGGAGTCCTTTTATAAGCATAGTTTTTTTCAATAAAAAATTTCTATATAGCAAGTGATAATATAGGATTCAGTAATAAGAATAAGAAAAATCATATAGAAACACATTTCTATGTTGATAATAACTTAATATTTAATAATATTGTATTAGGTTATCATTTTCGTTGAAAATTCCATCCTTAGCAGTTCTTCATAATTTGTATATATGCAAGAGAAAAAATACCTCCAATCTGTCGTGACTTTACGCACTTTGACAGTTGAAAAAAAAAATGATGTGAAATTGGTTGGATTTATTTAGTTTAACCAATTAGGCTAATAAAACTTGTTTTAATTTTAAAAATTCACACACTTGCTGCGACCCTTCAGTATTGAAGTAATAAGAAAACGTGCTTTTTTTTCTGGCGTGACGTGACATTTGAATATCAGCAAAAACAAGCTAAAATTCTACCGGTATTTAATACCTACATCTTTGCTACTTTTTTTTTCCAAAAAATGATTACTTTAAAAAAGGATTCCAATGAGGACATAATTGTACACTTACTCTTTGAAAAATAAATCGTACATATATAGAATATGCTCTTGACCAAAATATAAACTTGAACTTTGAACTTCGATATTTCCCAATCGCAATATAGGAAAGCTCCAAACTCTTCAATTCAATAAAATTTGACTATTTCTCTTTCACATAGTAAGAAAACACAACATTTTAGCGAATATTTAGTTTTTTGGTCGTGGTTGACTTTTTTTGGAAATGCCCATATATACATTTTTTTTAAATATTAGCATGTAAAAATATTATTTTGTTTATGTGTTCCGGGTTTGTTGCAATTAAACAGCGCTTTTCAGTAATTAAGTTTCTGCCGTCTGAAAAAGTTCTTTCAGAAGCCACAAACAATTTTGCAATAATGGACAAAATGTTTGGTGCATGTCCCCCCACCAAGCCAATGCATCAAAATTTGTACTGTATGGAACATTAATACTACAGTAACCCTTTATTTCCTACTCCATTTGACTTTTATTTGGATCAGTGTGTTGAACATCCACATAATCAGCAAATTCGTCGCTTGCTATTGCAATTTCTGCAAGGTTACGCAAACTGATATTAAAAAAAAACTAGAAAGATGGACTAACTTCGTTCCTATGGGAGCTATATGATATAGTCGTCCGATTCTGATCAGACTTAGTTCAAGTATCAAGAAGCATATTAAACTCATAAACATCAAATTTCGTGGCATTCGGTTAAAAAACAACGGAGTTATTGAGGATAAAGCTTATTCCTGACCGATCGTTCCTATGGGAGCTATATGATATAGTCGTCCGATCGGGATTCCGAGATATACAATGCCTGCAGCGAAAAGGAGCCTATGCTGAAAATTTCAGCTCTGTAGCTCTTATGGTCTCGGAGGAGAAGCTGTTGATCCAGACAGACGGACAGGCGGACAGACGGACATGGTCATATCGACTCGGCTATTCATGCTGATCAAGAATATATATACTTTATATAGTCGGAGATGCTTTCTTCTGTGCGTTGCAAACTTCTGACCAAAATTAATATACTCTCTGCAAGGGTATAATGATTACTTTCCAGTCTGTAAATACTGCTTCTTTCTGTGTGGGAGAAAATCGCAATAGTTTTTGTTGGTGGAAAAAGAAATACGGATATTTTGTGGTATCTTGAAAGGTTTGGTTCAATTGTCGATAAAATTTGAATGTTCAATGCGGATTTGAATAATGTCAACATCATTGGAATCGGACAGACAGACTTTTTTTAAATTATTTATGTTCGGAATTACTAAATGAACTGTTGGCCGTTTGCTTGCCTCCAGTTTTTTTGAAAATATTTCAAAAGATTCTAAAATTTTACAACCAAACCCAAGTTGTTTATATTTATGCCTTTAATTCTATTTGTCTGATTTTTATCTTTAAGTAATGTTGTCAGTTCAAACCAATTATTTTCAACTGACTTGAGGAGGTAGTACACCGTATTTCAACGAGTTCAACTAATTCCTGTCCATTTTAATTTTTTATTTTTGAAAATAACTGCCAAACTTCGCTTCGACCCATCTTTTCTATTAAGCTGTTCATGCCACTATGCAGCTTCGCTTTTATTTCGAGTGTGACACTTTCTTTCGTGATTACTTCGCTCACAACCTGTACATTTTAATAAAACTTTATTAAATCTGAAAGAAGGTACACAAAAAATATTTATGGACAGGTCAAAAGTACAAAGTTTTTAAACTAAGCGTAAAGGAAACATGTTATTAAAAAAAGCGCATAAAATCTAAAACAATAACAAACCAACACAAAACCAACAAAATACGCTTTAAATATTTACATTTTCGCTTTGGCTATTTTTCTCTCCTTCCATAATTGCGACTGCTAAACTTCGACACTCCATACAAAATTAATTCTCGAAATACAATGTATGTATGTATGTTCTGTGATACCCGAGTAATTTGAATGTTTTAGGCATGTGTCAATCTCACTCAAGTCGCTATGAAATTTAAAAAAATTTGAAACAAATAAAAACCATGTACATACATTTGTATGTATATATATAAGGGAATTGCAACTTGCCGCGAATCCGCGCCGATTTCATTTGTAGGGTTGATCTCTACACCACCGCACTTGAATATCGCGACTTCGCTATACATTGCAAGTGCTCATCTCCTCGCTCTCTAAAATTTTGTACAAAATCAAGAAAACAACAACACATTGCAAATGGTTTTCTGACTCTTTCGCACCATGCTTATAGTTTTCTTAAGCACGTGTTCCTATATATGACATACATATGTATGTATGTATGTATGTTGTTATAATTCGTTACTCGTGTCACTTAAGAAGGTTATTTGGTTGATCGTCCGATTTAATTTATTGTTCGTATAAGAATGAAACTAAAGGTGCAATATATTCTTATGCTAAGTTAACGCTGTGTCAGCGATTATGCCGCATGGATCAAGTTCCAACGTCACAACGTCGCACAGTAGGGCCATCGCCCATTTCGCTTGTCAAAAATCATACCTTCTAAAGTAGTGAAGCGATTTTCAAAATTTAAAAAGCATTTAATAGCTAATACCTTAAGCTTTAAATTGAGTGGTTGCCGTTGGTGCCTACGTGCGCGGGTTATCTTGATATTCAAGGTCAAAGTTGAAAAATATTTCTAGGCATATTTTACCCCTATAATTCGCTTAAAAAAACTCATTTTTGATCACAAATGAACTTTGTTTTTTAATTTTAATGATTAAAACAGATTTTTTAATGTTCTGTTTCAATTTATTATTCAAATTGCGAAAAAAAAAAAAAAAAATTTATGATTTTTTTTAGGTTATTTTATATTGATGGCTCATTTTCATTTTACACACATGCTACTGTCAAATTTGCATGCGCTCTTGTACCTGGAACGCGTTTTTTACGCGAGGTTGCATTGGTTTTCTCGATTTTTGACAAATTTCCGCAAAAAAGCGCAAGACTACACTATATAGGTCTGAAAGGTGAATATTCCCTCTATCACGTGTATATAATTTCATCGCGCATCTCGGTGCATCTCTGTTGATTCATCTCCACCAAAGTTTAAAAAATGCGATAATTTAATGTTTTTTTAAACATCTCCAATTTACTCAATATTTAAAATTTGTTTAAATTTTTTACTACACATAATTAAAAATTGATCTACTTTTCAAATAAAATAAAAATATTTAAGATAAGTTGCTTCATTCGGCCAACATCCCGTTTCAAAGTTGCAAGTTTTCATAAAAATTGTACATTTTTTTAAGACATGAAAAATATCTCCACTTTGATACGATGTAGCACCTACAATTCTTATCCGATTTCAAAAATATTTTGGATCCATAAGTTCTGAAGTATTATCTGTCGATTTCATTATTCACTTTTCCCCAACGTGATAGTGAAAAAAATGATTTTTGGTCAGCTATTCGGGCAGAGGCCCCACAGTGCGTCGGCGCATGGAGCGTTGGCAGCAGTGAAGAGTTTGCATGGCAAGCAGAAATATACATATGGGCATTTCCAATCTGGCGTGACGTTACGTTCGTAAAGTTTAAACCAAAAAAAAAATATGAAGATGTCCGATTTGTAAAAAAGTTTTTAGATATTTGTGTTGTACCTAAGTAGGACTATATGCAGAAAAAAATTGGAACAAATCGGATGTAAGGATTTCTCGATGTAGCCCAATATATGGCCTGGCGTGACGTTACGCGCACGAAAAGTGGTTTTCGACTTTCAATGACAAAATGTCAAAATTCTGCGAATTAGGCAGAATTATTTGCACGAATCTTTTTTTATAATATTTTTAAATAACCCAAGATTGTTTTCCAGTATCCTAAATTACAATCAAGTTATTTGTTATTTTTTTATTCGACTTTAAATTCTGGCGTGACGTTACCTGGCGTGACGTTACGAAAATTCCCTAAGAAAAATAATTCTTTTAAATTGGATTAAAAACACTTTAAACCCAAAATACAGCATTAATAAAATAAATAAAACATATATAATAAATATGTAATTACTTTGGAGTCCTTATATAAGTATATTTTTTTTAATAAAAAATTTCTATATAGGAAGTTATATATATATCTATATATAGGAAAATATACGATTGAGTAATAAGAATAAGAAAAATCATATAGAAACACATTTCTATGTTGATAATAACGCAATATTTAATAATATTGTATTAGCGTTTCATTTTCGTTGAAAATTCCATTTTTATTAGCGGTTCTTCATAATTTGTATATATGCAAGAGAAAAAAATACCTCCAATCTGTCGTGACTTTAGGCACTTTGACAGTTGAAAAAAAAAACGATTTGAAATTGGTTGGATTTATTTAGTTTAACCAATTAAGCTAATAAAACTTGTTTTAATTTTAAAAATTCACACACCTGCGACCCTTAGTTTTGACGTAATGAGAAAAAGTGCTTTTTTTCTGGCGTGACGTGACATTCATATATCAGCCAAAACAAACTAAAATTCTACCGGTAATTGATACATCTTTGCTCCTTTATATATTTTTTCCAAATAATGATTACTTTAAAAAAGGACTGCAATGAGGACATAATTGCACTTTTACTCTTTGAAAAATAAATCGTATATAGAAAATGCTCTTAGAAATAAGCAAACTTGACCAAAACATAAACTTGAACTTTGAACATCGATATTTCCCAATCGCAATATAGGAAAGCTCCAAACTCTTCAATTCAATAAAATTTGATTATTTTTCTTTCACATAGAAAGAAAACATAACATTTTAGCGAACATTTAATTTTT
Source organism: Drosophila sturtevanti (assembly GCA_018150375.1). Taxonomy (NCBI): domain Eukaryota; kingdom Metazoa; phylum Arthropoda; class Insecta; order Diptera; family Drosophilidae; genus Drosophila; species Drosophila sturtevanti. The sequence goes on along the minus strand of JAECWJ010000025.1, from coordinate 41,108 downwards.
TGGTCGTGGTTGACTTTTTCCTGGAAATGCCCATATGTACATATGTACATAATTACAGCTTTGCTGCCTATGCAGAATTTAGGCCGATGACTTATGTACATATGTATGTACAGCTGCGAAAAAAATTATGATTCAATTTTTTTAAATTTGACACAATGTATAGGTGCTAATTATCCTTAGAAAAAAGTATAACCATTCCCATAAGTGTAATGGATTTTAAAATTTTGGGGATTTTTGTGAAAAGGTACTAAAAAATACCGAAAATAAAAATAGCACCACATGCAGATTTTTGCACATTTTCGTAGATTTTTGCAGAGTTGCTTTGAAAATAGGCACGTGTTTTCGAATTTTGACTTCAAATTGATATTTAGATGCACTAACATCTAAGTACAATAAATTTGTTTTCCAAAATAATGGGCCGCGGAAAGAATTACTCTTCGGAAAAGCGAGAAGTTATTTAAAAACTGGTTGTTTGCTCCAATAAAATGATAAGAAATGCGATTAGATTCCAAGAAAAACTCGTGGGGGAAAGCCAAAACTGAGCCAGTCGGAAGTGCGACTTCTTGTCCGGGAGAGCGCAATGTATCCCTTTAAGGCTGCAACAGAGCTGAAAAAGGACTTGAATGTATTGAGTAGCGTCTAAACAGTTCGCTCATACCTCAGGCAGTATGATTTAAATGCCCGCAGCCCAAGAAAGGTTCCACTTCTGAACGCCAGACATATTGCCAACTGCCTAAAGTTTGCTAAAAAATATGAAAATTGGCCTCCCCAAAAGTGGAGGAACGTGCTATGGACTGATGAGAGCAAGATTGTTTTGCATGGTGGAAAAGGTTCTAGATCGTACGTCCGGCGTCCACAGAACTTGGCGTTTGACCCGATATACACCCTGAAGACCATATTCTAGTATCATGGCATGGCGCTTCAGATAATGGTCCAATACACTGGATTAAATAAATCATGAATCAGCATATTTATGTTAATATCTTGGAGATGGTAATGCTTCCCTACGCTGAAGATAATATGCCGCTATTATGGGTGTTTCAGCAGGATAACGACCCAAAGCACACCAGCAGGAACAACAAGTTTAATACATGTTATGGAGTGGCCGGCACAGACACCTGATTTAAACCTCATCGAAAACCTTTGGTGTAATATAAAAAAAACAGTTGCTGTTGCTAATCCAATAAACGAAGCACTTTGGGATGTAATTCACGAGTTCTGGATGAAAATACCGGGTAAACGCTGTCAAGTCTGGTGGACTCAATGCCAAGACGTTGTGCAGCTGTTATTGCCAACAAGGACAGTGCAACTAAGTACTAAGTTTATAATTTAGTCTCCGATGCTTGCTGTCTGTTGGTTCTCCATTTTAAAACCTTCTAAAAATGGAGAACAGATGAATTCAGCGGCTAGCGTACTGACAAATAGCGTGATCATTATTATAGGCCAAATTTTCATGTTTCTCTCGATGTTGCCATTATGCTAAAGGTTTTCAAAGTTAAGTCTTTGATGACCAGTAATGTTTAGTGGGGTTGAAGTTACTGAGCTCGGGTGCCTTTTGACGATATTATTTACGTTTTCGTATAAGACCCATTTACTCGTATTTTCTTATCGAACGTCAAAAAGAAAGTTTCGTGGATTATTTTATTTTCTTCAAAGTGCAGTATTGATCCGTTGTGCTGAACTGGAAACATGTTGATTTCTTTACAAACTAAACTTGGATTTAGATATTTAATAATGAAATGTAGACTAGAAAGATGGACTAACTTCGGCCGTGCCGAAGTTCGTATACCCTTGCAGATTTTCTCTATATAATTCAGCATTATTGTAAATTAAACATACCAAATTTACAAATTCAAAATTTTGAGCTTGAGAAAAAAAATTTTTCATACAACATTTTTTTTGCACCGATTGTTCCTATAGCAGCTATATGATATAGTCAACCGATTCTGATCAAACTTGATTGAAGTATTAAGAAGTATATTAAACTCACAAATATCAAATTTCGTGGCATTCGGTTGGAAAACAACAGAGTTATTGAGGTTAAACCTTATTCATGACCGATCGTTCCTATGGGAGCCATATGATATAGTCGTCCGATCGGGATGATTCCGAGATATACAATGCCTGCAGCAAAAAGGAGCCTATGCTGAAAATTTAGCTCTGTAGCTATTATGGTCTCGGAGGAGAAGCTGTTGATCCAGACAGACGGACAGACGGACATGGTCATATCGACTCGGCTATTCATGCTGATCAAGAATATATGTACTTTATATAGTCGGAAATGCTGTGCGTTGCAAACTTTTGACCAAAATTAATATACCCTCTGCAAGGGTACAAAAATTATTATCTAGTTAGTCTTACGCTTGCATAGGATATTTCAATTAAATCAGCTATAGTTATCCCTGCAGAGTGCTCATTTACAATTTTATTTAAGTCCTCTGAATCAAAAATTACCGGCTTCACAATTTGAATCTTTGCAAGGGTGATTGACAACATTATTATCTCAAGTTCTGAAATCATAATTCTATTTCTAGTGAGCAAAGCTTGTGAAAGTTCGCCTGTCTCAATCTGTTTCTCTTTTGCAAATTTAATGATGGTATTTACAGATTCCTTTATATTTATTAATGCCTGTTTATTTATTGAGTTAGCTAATTCTTATTGTTGGAATTTTAATTGCTATGCTATGATCTTTAGAGTTGTTCCTAGTATATTAATGCTCCTAGTTTGTCTATGGTAAATATTGACTGTTTCCAATAGTGTTCTTATATGGCGTACATCGGAATCAAGAATTAATCTCGTATGGGATAGATGGATGATTTGTTTTATTTAATGTTATCCTTATGCACTTCCCTCCCCTTTACAAGAACCGATGTCCCCAAGTCGGCTTCAACTATGACTTCCTCAAATGTTGTTCAATTTTATCATTATTTTATCGCCTATCTGAAAGACCCTATCTCTCCTGTCTTTGTAGGAGCAGTTCTTGTGAAATTTTCTTATTTCCGCCTCAAATTCTGGCGGGGATGTATTTATTATTTCCATTAGTTTTCTATTGACGACCGAATGTATCGTCTTATGGTATTCTATTGTTGCTTGGAGAATGAGGTCAATTGTATCGTTTAATTGCTTTTGTAGTTTCAAGCATCTGGCAATTTCTGCTAGAGTGCTGTGAAATCTTTCTACCTGTCTACCTCAGTACTGTGTATTGGGGGACAATTTACAATTTCAACGTTAAAATGGGTTTTTAAAGGGACTTTATTGTTTCCGAGTTTAATGATGGCTCATTGTCGCAGTATATAATTTTGATGCGGGGATAGAAGTTCGTGAGTTCTGATATTGGAGGTTCAATATCAATTATTGTCCTAGAGGCTATGGGTTGGACAATGGCAAATTTGAAAAATTTCTGAATACAAGTTAAAAATTATTTTTTGTCTGTGAAAAATATGTCAATGTGGAGTATTTTTCCGACAAAATTGGGAATGGTGGTTTTGCCGATATGTTGCTTTTGTAGGCGTCGGTCATATTTTGCGTTGTTACAAATTTTACAATTTGCAACAATCTCGTTAGCCAAGTGAGTCATTTTAGGGAAAAAATAGTTTTATTTTTTATACCCTGTACCCGTAGGGTTCAAGGGTATATTAAAGTCGCTAAAATGTATGTAACAGGCAGAAGGAAAATTTTCCGACCCCATAAAGTATATATATTCTTGATCAGTATCAATAGCGAAGTCGATTGAGACTTGTCCGTCTGTCTGTCCGTCCGTCCGTCTGTCCGTCTGTCTGTATGAACATCGAGATCTTGGAGACTATAAAAGATAGAGCTACCAAATTTGGTGTCAACATCCGTCTAGAGTGTAGACAGATCAAGTTTGTTTTAAATTTTTGCCACGCCCACTTCCGCCCCCGCAAATTAGAAAAAATTATAACTAGAGTTCTATTAAAGCTACAGAATTTCTTTTTGGCAGACCCAATTATATAGCCAATATGTACCATCTGACCGATTTTGACCGAAATCGGGCAACAAATATTAAAGATAATACGTATATATATTTTGTACTGAAATTCTATGGGCAGCAGCAGCTGAAATGTGTGAGCGAGATACCATGCGCATGCTGCTTACCGAATGACGCATTAGTTTCGTTCACTGAAATGAGTGATTGGTGATTCGGCTGGAGAATTTTATAAAGTAATTTATATTCAATTAATGAGGATTTGGAAGGAGTCTGATTTTATGAAATATTATTTTTTTGGTACAGGGTATACTCCAAGTCGGCAAGGACGACTTGCTTACTTCATTTTATTTTACATTTTCTTGAGCCGCTCTGTGTGTTCTATTATGTTCTGCGACTATGATTTCCTTTTGTTCATTTTTATCATAAACATCAATGACCAGTTTATTGGAATGCGAAAATTTAGTGGAAGGGGAAAGTCTCAATTAGTTTGTTTTGAATAAATGCCAAGATTGGCAGATCACATTTGATGGCATTTACTACGTCTTTTTTCACCGCGTCTCACACTCTTTCTATTAAGTTAGCCGGATCTGAAAAGTATACGACATTTCTTGTTCTTTTCCCGAACATAATAATCTTCTGAGAAGCCGTAATGCCTTCTTCAATAATTATTTGTTTTCGAAAACAGTTTATTGGCTTTTCAGTGGATTCAATGGTATAGGTCAAAGATAGTTCACTATGAATAGTGGCTAGTTCTGATGGAACATCTTCATCTAAAGCATAAACATTTTGTCTCAATAGGGCGTCAGCGATGAAATTTTCTTTTCCCGATTTACAAAAAATTTGGGCATTATGATGCTCATCAATAAATGCTTTCCATCTCTTAATTCTCGCGTTAGTGTTTTTGTCGGATACGGCAAATGTGAGTGGCTGATGGTCGGTAAAGATATATTTAAATTCTTTACACCATACAGATAGTTTCTAAGGGTTTTCAAAGCCCACACTATCGCAAGTAGCTCACGTTTATTTGTCGCGAAATTGAGTTCGTTGTCTTTCAGGGTTCTAGATATCATCGTAATTGGCTTTTTGCCTTGTGATAGGACAGTACCTAAGCCAGAAGACGAAGCATCTGTGGTCAAATCAAATGGCTTTTGGTAATCAGGGTATAAAAGCATTACGTCCTCTGAACTAAGATATTTTTTAATTTTTCGAAAGTTATTCTCTGTTTCTCATCGAGGCTTACGACTTGTTTTAGAATTTCATTTTCTGAAGTCGATGACAAGGCGCTTTTTCCTATTTTTTAGTTCGTCTACTCCTTTTTTGTCAACTACTCACAACGGATTGCTATAAGGAGATGCTGACGGCCTGATAATGTTATCCCTCAGCATGTCCCTGGTTTCTTTATTGACAAATTCTGACAACCCTGGTGGAGAAGGATAATACCTGGAGTATATTGGGTTTTCGTCTTCTGTTCGGATTGTGTCTGTGACATTCATGTTGTAGGCAGTGCTGCCATTTTAGCAATTAAGTTGCTAGATCTGGCAATTTTGAATTTGAGTTTGCAATTTTTTTTTAAATTGCTATTAGCCACAAATATAGCAATTTCCAAAAAATATGTTACAACTTTTAGCAATTTTGTGATATCATAATACAATTATAATAAAAAGAGCTCAATATCTTTAAAATCATATCAATATCGATTAATCGCACAAATTTGCGAAAAATAGTTCACAAATTGATCTGAAAGTAATCGAGTAACATTTTTGCGATGAGCTTTAAATTGTCTTTACTGTTTGTCAGATTTATTAAAGGTTATATTAAATATGCCAAAAACCTACATATAGGTACTCAAAAATATGTAAAGTAACAATCCCTTATCGATACCACTAAATTTCAGGAAATAACAACCTATTTCATGAAATATGTATGTAGCTCTGTGTGCGATTAAATTAATCCCCCTACCTTGGTGGAATACGGAAATAGAGCGCATTTTTAGCCAAATGAATTGCTTAGCAAAAGTAAGCGACAGCTCAAAATACACTTATAATGACGAAGAAAATGTATTAGAACAATTCGACATTTTAATTATTATTAAAAAAATAATAGTAATAATAGAACAATTTAAATATATATATTTAATTAAAACAAATTGGCAATTTTTTTTAGCAATCTTCATAAATTGTTTAGCAATTTTAGCAACGTTTTTTTTGAAATTCTAGCAATTCTCGCTTTCAATTTTCTGGCAGCACTGATTGTAGGAGAGAGCTTCATTTGGGTCGGCAAAGACACTTATTCTTTTTCCAAACATTTTTTTAAAAATTAAGGCATTTCCCTTGAACTGGGTTAAAGCCATGAAGTGACTTAACCAAAAAGTTTTCTTCATCACTAATTACTCCTTTTATTTCGGGCATCGGTTTGATGTAATTCTTTGATGCGCCTGTATCAAACAGTAATTTTACCATCTTCCCTGCTATCGATCGTTCTATGAATTGTCTAAAATATTTACTTCTTCGAAGTGTTCTTGTTTATCAACTTCTGATACATCATTTTCTGCTAGTGTAGTATGATATACGTCCTCTGACTGCCATGTTGAAACTTCCTCTACCGAAATATGATTGATCCTCTGCTGTTTATGCCCGGTATATCTGGCCGTTCCATTGTTTGGTCTTTTTATATAATTTGCAGCCATACGGTAAAAGGGTATATTAAAGTCACTAAAATGTATGTAATAGGGAGAAGGAAACATTTCCGACCCCATAAAGTATATACATATATTCTTGATCAGCATCAACAGCCGAGTCGATATAGTCATGTCCGTCTGTCCGTCCGTATGAACACCTAGATCTCAAGGACTTAGAGCTAGAGCAACCAAACTTTGTGTCAACATTCGTCTAGTGTATACGCCCCCGCAAATTAGAAAAACTATAATTAGAGTTCTATTAAAGCTATCATATTTCTCTTTGGAAAACTCAATTATATAGCCAATATGTACCATCTGACCGAATTTGAAATACGAAATCCGTCAATAAATATCGGAGATATACATACATATGTATATATGTTTTGTACTGAAATTCTATGGGCAGCAGCAGCTGAAATGTGTGAGCGAGATAGCATGCGGTCGTTGCTTTCTACCGAATGACGCACTAATTTCGTTTACTGATAGGAGTGAGAGAGAAAGCATGCATTTGGTGTTTGGGCTTATTAGGAGAATTTTATCAAAAATTTTATTCAATTAATGGGGATTTCGAAGGAGTCTGTTTATATAAAATATGCTTTTTTGGTACAGGGTATACTCCAAGTCGGCAGAGACGACTTGCTTTCTTCATTTTTGGAATCTGGTTTTGGTATGAATTATTGCCTTGGTTGGATATTGCGTCAGTAGCTTAAATCGTGAAGAACTATCAATATCCATAGGGCTGTAATGGTTCTTGCTTTACATTTGGACTATTACCAAATTGGGGTTTCTGTTTGAAAAATTGAATTTTTATGGGATTCTGAGAATTATTCTCCATAGCGTTTCTTTGCTCGTTTCGTTGAGCTCTTTCATCAGAATTTTTTTGCAAAGCTATTTGCGAATTGGAAGCGTTCGTGATTTGACTCGACTTCCTGCGCTAAGGCCAGAGCTGATGGCAAATCTTTAGGTTATGCCGAAAATAAAATATCGCTAAGAGATTTTTTGCGCCGGAAATAAATACTTTTAATGCGTCGGCTCGATATTTTTCATTAAGGGAAGCAGCTAAGGTAGAATCATGATTGTTTTGTTAATTAGAGGTGTTAATATTTTCTCAATTTCGTCGTAGTAGTGAATAATTGTTAAATTTCCTTGTCTTAATACGGACAACTCTTCTTCGATTATGTAAATCGGTCTTTTGTCAGAGTAAGTAAAGTCAAGTCCTTTTAGAGTCGCTTTGAAATTCAATGGTTGTGTCATAGGAAGTCAGTACCATATCGGCAGGGCCTTTAATCTTATTTCTTAGAATACCCAGCGCATGGAAATGTTTACAGCTTCCATGATGACTCTCGAAAATTTTATACGCGGTATGTGCAGCTTTTCGCCGCGAGACATAAGTTTCGAACTTTCCCTCGAAATCGTGTACCGATTTCACAATATCTTAAGGCTCATTGCACTGGATGCCCGGAATTGTCACGGCATCCTTGAAGACTTCTACTTCTGGTACGAACGTTGTTAGATTCTTGAATTCTCTTCGTATATCTTGTATTTTTTTCGAATACTTGTGCCTGACCTTGCAGTGCGCTGGCAACTGCACTATTGAGTGCAAACTCTATCGCTTTCATGTTTTCCTCGTTGAAAGGCTTACTACTTCTGTTGGCACTAATTTGATTTTAAAATCTTTTATTAAATTCTCTAACTCACTGTCGTACTTTTTACTGTCGCTTTCGCTTATAAGATTTAAAAAAATATATATTTTTTTTTCAAATTTTAAATTTTGCCGTTCAAGCGGAACTTTAGTAACAACTTGCGTAAATGAAGACATATTCCATTGAAAATATTAATTTAAGATATTTAACATATTTTTAATAAATTTAAAAAAAATCAATCGAATGAATCCGAGTCACTAAAAGAATCTTTAAAACTATTTAGCAATCCTGAAATGGCTTTGTCCAAATTAATTTCTTTGAAAGTGGCTTAATTTTTTTGGAGAGAGTCGTTATAAGTGGATCCGATAAAATAAGTAATCCATTCATAACATCTTCTTGTCCTTACGGTAATGGTTTAAGCGTATATTCCTAAAATCCTTATTCCTGGCTTCAAGTGCTTCTTCGGACATTATACCAATAGGAAGTACTACATTCTTGATGATGTCCGCTCCTGTATTAAAACTTTGTACCGATGAAGGCATGTAAAACTATGAATATTCGTCGACATACATTTTAGCTGTTTCCATGGCATATTAGCTGAATGAATCAGTATTGACTTGATAACCACAAGCCATGACCCTTAATATAACACTAAACCTATATATTAGAGCTTCGCTAACTGCAGTAATGTCGGCTATTAAATTTGGTTGGCTAAAAAATCGTCTGCCTGTGTTTCCATTTTTGGTATTGAAACTAATTTACCACACACAATCTTCCAGAAGCTATTAAAATTGGATATGAGAGCACACGAGTCCGCCCGTACATTCCTCTACCTCTGAGATGCAGAAATGTCTATGATTTGGCAAAAGTTCAGAAGAAACATGCAAAAACTGCTCTCAAATGGTACACACCGCTGAAAATGAAACTTGCACCAACGAAAAGTGTTGCCTAAATTGTAAAAACAACTCAGAAATTGACCCTAAACACAGCCCACTGGACCGCAAATGCCCAACATTCTTAAAACAAAGAACTAGTTGCAATCAAAACTACAGAGAAAGTTGACCACAAAACAGCTTTGTCAATTTAATACTATCGTCATAACCCGCAACTTATCAACAGCTACGCATCAACATTAACCAAAGTTGCAACAAATCAAGACGCTCACTCATCAACATCAAAAAACAAATACAGCTTCAACATCTACCCCGACATATAACAAAAAATCATCATCTGCCCAGCGAACGAAAACCTCATCTCTACCCACATCTTACCACGACCTATTATCAGAGCATCAGGTATCTCAGCCCATAGCACAAGCACACCACAAAGAAAACATGGAAATGGACGTCGACTACCTCGCTAACTCAAAAAATTTAGCAAGTGAAAAAAAAAACGACTTAAAATTAACAATATTTCGTAAAGAAAAAAACAACACCCTATCAACAAATCTTAAACCCACAAAACCCAACCTACCAAATGCAAAAACTTAAAAAAAGCTAAACATAAAGACAACAACGACAGCGACAATGTTTAACACTTGGAATAACAATGGGCCCCACATGCTGTGATTATCACAAAATAGACTCACAATACCTTCACATTTCTTTCCTTAAATATAAATAAAACCAAATGACCATTAAGATCATTCAATGGAACATAAACGGTTACACAAATAATTACAGCGAACTCCAAATAATAATTAAAAAACACATGCCCCTTATTTTATCTCTACAAGAAACACATATAATACACACCAATAATAGTGCACCTTTCCATGGGGGTGTAGCTTTCCTGATACACAATTCCCTACAATCTCGAGAGATTACTTTGAACGGTGAATCTCAAAATCTCATATTTTGACTAACTTCAGCCTACATTGCACCAAACAAGAGATTTTCTTTGAACAATCTGGAAAACGTCCTAGAAACCTCAAACATACCCGTGCTAAACCCATTTTTATCACCGACAAAGCCAACTGGGAACGATTTTCAAAACCGACATCACAAAAATAAGCTCAAACATAAACAAAGAAACAGCCACAATACAAAAAATAATTATATCTACTGCACAAAAAAATCCCTCAGACACACCATATGACCAAAGCACACAATGTACCTTGGTGGAACAATAATCTACAAAAACTTAGAGACAAAAAAGTTAAGAAATGGCACACGCTAAAAAGAAACATCTGTACTTAGATGTCATACAATTTAAACGAGCAAATGCCAAATTTAGAAGGACCCTAAAAGAAGAAACAAACATAGTATCCAAAAATTTGCAACACAAATAGCACCCGACACACCTCCAAAAACAAATTGGAGTAACATCAGATGCTTCTGCGGCCTAAATCCCCAAAAACACATTCATTGCATTCTAAACCCAGTAACACCAAAATACCACCAACAAAGCAGAAATAGCAGAACTCTTCTGCAAAAACTTCTCAGACCCATCATCTGACCATAATTTCTCCACGACCTTTATAAACACAAAACAAGCATCACTGAACAACCTACCCAACCATACATATGTCTCCAGAAAGATAGCTACAGAAATAGAAAAAGAAATAAAACTAGTCGAATTTACGACAGCTCTAAACACATTAAAAGGAAATACACCCGGACTCGACAGAGTAAACTACGCCTCTACAACCTCTAAAACTCTATACTAAACAATTACATCCCCCAAGTTTACAAAAATAGTATAATAGTCCCAATCTCAAAACTTAACACAGACAAAACCGCACTAAACTCCTACCGACCAATATCTCTGAACTCGTGTCTATCAAAGGTTCTAGACAAAATAATAGCAAAGCGACTGTTTCTAACGACAAATTAATCCATAACAGTCAAACTGGTTTCAAGAAGGGGAAATCTGCTATAGATAGTCTACTGTGGAATGGAAAACGGGACCTAAAATATTAAACTGCATAAAAAACTTCATGACGAACAGAAAAATTACAGTACGAATAAACAACAACCTCTCCCCGTTCCACCCCATCCACAACGGCATCCCCCAGGGCTCGCCACACTCAGTGATCCTATTTATAATAGCCTACAACAACCTCGCTGAAAAGCTCACCCTACACCCAAATATCAGCCTAAGCGCCTACGCAGACGACTTTAACATAATACTTTAACTAAAAAATAGGAAAAACATTAATATAAACCTAAATCCAATGAATCCGATACCATCAAATCATATCTCCAACCCCACTACTCCTCCTTATTTTCCGCAGAACTCATTGCAATAGTAGAAGCTCTAGAAACCCTAAAAAATAAAAGAGATAAATTCTGCATATGCATCGAATCACTCTCTGCAATAAACGCAATCAACAAAACAAACAACAATGAACATTACCCCTCAAACGCTCGCAATATTATGCAAAAAAACATTCCCCAAATTCAAACTACTCTGGGTGCCCGGGCATGTAGGAATAGCAGGGAACGAACAGCCTTTAATAACAAAGGAAAACATTAACGTGCAAGACATACAAAAATACTTAAAAAACATGCACCTCGCAAAACTACAATCCAACATAACCGAAACATCAACCTGGTATCAAGCAAACAACCCACATAAACTTAACAATTATTACATTTTTAAAAAAACTTCATTATCCCTCTCGAGAAGAGACCAAATAATAATAACCAGACTTAGACTCGGACACTCCAAAATAATCGATCAATCCCATTATTTTGCTACACATGAATAGACAGGTCACAAACATACATATATGTATTTTTTATTTAATACATACATTTTCTAAAAGAAAACAAAATTTATTGGGTCTGTTTGTTTTATTTTTTTTAAGTTGAAGATCAATTAACAAACATCAAAAAGTGCAACCATATATTTGCATGCCACGTGCTGAACATCTGGTCACTTTGAAAGCTCGCAGCTGATCAGCTGCATCGAAAAGCTCTCGCGAAAGCTTCTTTAAGCTTTGACAAGTGTTGTTAATTCGACTTATGTCCCACTAGATTGATTAGTTGGCCCACTGTGCGTCGGGGGGTGGTGCGTCTCTTTAGAATAATTGATTGTTGTTATTTTTTAATAACTTCTTGATTTTTTGCAGGTTTGTTGCTGATTTTTTTATATATTTTAATAACTTGTTGATTTTTCGTTTCTTTTTATTTTTATTTTTTAATAACTTGTTGGTTTTTTGTTGATTTGTTGCTGATTTCTCTGCTGATTTTTTGTTATATTTAATAACTTGTTGATTTTTTTCTTTGGCAAACTCAAATGTCGATATGATAGTATTGATGTCTTGCCTTAGAGTACTTTTAGACACTTGTTGGGCACCAGTTTCTATAATCCATTACTTGTGCGATGTCACTAAGTAAGAAGGTTATTTGGTTGATCGTCCGATACAATTTATTGTTCATAAAAGACTGAAACACTAAAGATACAAAATATTCTGATGCTAAACTAACCCTGACCTATAATTGCTGTGTCAGCGATTATGCCGCGTGGATCAAGATCCAACGTCACAACGTCGGCGCATGGAGCGTTGGCAGCAGTGAAGAGTTTGCATGGCAAGCCAAAATATAATTACAGCTTTGCTGCCTAAGCAGAATTTAGGCCGATGACTTATGTATGTCAGGCCGGATGTGTTAACTTGTATGTACATACATATGTATGTTGTTTGTGTATACAGTCGAAACTCCCTATAACGAATTCCTATATAACGAAGTTTTCTTTATAGCGAATCAATATTAAGAACACTGTAATTTGGATCAATTTTTAGAGTATTTTAATCTCTTTATAACGAATTTCCGCATAACGAATATTGCCTCAAAACGAAAATTTTGTTGGCAGCAACTTGTTAGCTAAAGCGTTTTCAATCTCCATATAACGAATTTATTCAAATCATTTTCCGTAAGGCAGCGGCAAGTATTTTTTTAAACGAACAAATCTAAATTGTAACTAGGAGATTCCCCAAACTATGCAAATGGCAACAGACATTTGCAATTTCTCAAACATTTGTTGCAGTAGCTACCAGTTTGCTTTTAAATATCGCGAAAATCACTTGAAATATGCCACCGCGTTCAAGAATAATTGTGGAAAAACGTTATTGATCATAAAAGAAGTGGAAAAGGGAAAAGTTTAAAAAACAAGTTATTGCAAAGCAATTTGGAATTCATTCCAGAAGTTTATCAACGCTTTTAAAAAACAAGGATAAGCTTTTAAGTAGTTTTGGTGATAATGAATCAAGTGTTAAACATAACAGGAAAGAAATTCCTCTCTCAGGACCAACACTGAGGGAAAAAGCAAAACAATTCGCTGAAGCATTGATATATGTAGGGGAGAGTGCCCGGTTGTGGGCCGGGTTTTGTTACGCATCTATAAAATATAGACGGCTTGCTCAAATGTGGAATTGAATATATCGTTGGAAAGGTAGCTCAATTGCGCAACTTTTTCCCTAAGAAAGTATAGTGCTATTTATAACCCAACAATTTTTATAACGCTTTTTGGAAAGACACTTTTTTTGTCAAAAAAAAAAAGGGGGGGTCCAGATGTGGGCCACCTGGAAAAATCCCCAAAAATTGTTAAATTATTTGTTTATTTATATTTGACAGACTCTTTACAATAAAAATAAACAAAAAATTTAAGGAGAATCGTCTAAAACATCACGTTCCACGCAAACTTCCTGCACATTTTGTTCAACGGTTGAAACGAAGTCAGCCTGATTGAATATGTTGGATTTGTAAAACCTATGAAAAGTAAAAAAAATGAAGACAAAAGGCAATTAAAACCAACATTTTTTAAGGTTTCCAACATTATTGTCCATTATATTCCAACAACATTGTCAAGTGGCAGCAGTTTATGGCGAGAGAATGTGAACACCGATTTCGGCAGCCATATCCAGTGCTTCTATAGACAAACGAGAACTATGGTTGTCCAAAAGCAGAAGGACAGGCCGATTTCTCGAAGGCTTTGTATATCGAATGAATTGGTGCATATAACTATTGAATTAAAACATTCTGAGTCATTCAACCAGATTGATTAGCAAAAAGCAAGACTGCATATTTTTGCGCGGATAAAGGAAAAAACCGGGGAATTGAAAGTCCGCTAGCACTGATTGCTTCATTCCGTGTGATCCAAAATGTATAAAACAATTGTTTATGCTTCATGAATTAAATTTTGGATGACAAAATATAAAGAATAAACTATTTTTTAATCCATTGCATCAGATTTAAAAACTCGTTTTTCATAAAAAATTTTCAATTTAAAAAACAGAAAAAAAAATTTATTTTCTGATTTTGAACTCGATGGCTAGAATAGATGTACGCGCTATATCTATTTAGACGGATATCATTGAAAAAAGTACCTAACAATGATAGGAACCCATGGCAGAAATTTGAGTCCACAATTCAAAAGCATGCTCGAAAAAATTGGGTGGCCCGCATCTGGACCCCGGCCCACAGCCGGGCACTCTCCCCTATATACATATTTGCTTTTATATATGCATACACAAACAACATACATGGAAACATACAAACATACATACATACATATATGCAAACACGTGCTTGAAAAAACTACATGCTGAGTGCGAAACAGAAAGAGACGGAAAACTATTTGTATTGTGTTGTTGTTTTCTAGAATTCGTCAGAAAATTTAGAGAGCGAGAAGCTGAACGCTCTTGCAATGTATACCGATATAGCGAAATTTAAGTTTGGTAGCGCAATAGGTAGAGATCGATTCCAGAAATGACGTGAGCGGAGGTTCAACTCCGGCTGTTGGCAAACTCGAATTTTTTCTTGCTGATTCTTTTTTTTGGTTCAAATTTTTTAAAATTTTATATTTCCAATTTTTAAAATATCTTGAATCCGATATGACGGAGAATGTAATTAATTAATCTGAAAGGGTATACAAACTTCGGCACGGCCGAAGTTAGCTTCTTTGATATTTACTTTTTTTTTGAAACAGCAAGATCGATTGGTGGGGGTTTTAGTTCAACTTTCAATTCAGTCAACTTTGTTTTCGCAAAAAGTAGCATTATCTATTTATCATATACATATGTATGTATGTACATACATACATATACATACATATGTAGTTTTCATTCAGCATCGAGACTATCTTCATTGACCGTGCTCCCAATGCTATCATTGCCTGTAATTCCAGACACCATGACATGATTATATTAAGTATTTAAGACACCGCACTAAAAGTAAAAAGGAAAAAAGTTGAAGTTTAAATTATATATGTATAGAAGCTAAGGCTTCCCAAAATAAAAAGCGGCCCAGCTTTAGTAATTGGTTCTCTTCTCTGAGACGGCAGCCTAACAACAATATGAAACTGGAAAGCATCGACAGATTTGCAAGCATGCAGAAAATTCAGCGCAGCTGTTTTGATCTATCTTCGCTAGAAGTTGGAGGTACGAGCACCGTCTTTTTTTTAGTAACACTGACATATTCCACGACCACAGAAGATGATTATCGATTTTTGTTGGAGAATGGAAACAGCGGTAGCGGAAGCAGTCTTAATAGTGTCTGCCCACGTTGCTTTTGCAATCTGTTAAAAATCGAATTACTTGCTAAAACACCGCCTGGACCTGCAACAATGCAAAAATCATTTTTGAAGCCTGCATCGAGACTGCAATCCCCTTCGTTAGAGCCATATACAAATATGCCTTCTCACAATATTACTTCTATCAGAACGGAAAGTCCTCCTCCCGCAAGTCCCACACTTAGTTCAGAAGCTGCGACCTCCAGTAAGGTAATACGTAATTGTAATTTGCGTTTAACCAGTAAAAAACCCGGAACCCATGTTTACAACAAACGTTATGAGCTGACCAACACAACTACAACAACCACGTCAAGAACACTGAGAGTTTCGCAGCCCATAGAACTTCTCCTGAACGAAATGGGGGAAATAATTTCAAAAAGGTCCCCCCAAAAAGTCCGTTCCAATTCACTTGGTTGTATGCTAGATTTGGTCGATGCTAAGAGTGGTGGAATGGATAATATTGGATTTTTAGAAGACGGAAACTCAAGCTCTGTGATCAGCTCATCTCTGATATTTGACACCGGAAAATTACGCTCCATCGATGATAGCTTGAATTTGCAGAGACAATATGAGCGTAACGCAATCAGCTATAACAGCAGTAACTGCAACAATATAAATAACAAGAGAAAACAGAATAATATTAACATCAACCTCACTAGCCCGGAGACGAATCTCTGCAGGAGTTGTAGTAATCTACTCAAGCTGAATCGAAGTAGACCAGAAAACATCAAAAATGTTGTCATAAAGAGACATCCATACGAGGTATATAAAATCTTAAAGTAACAGAGTTTGTACATACAATAGAATCGATACAGGATGATTATTCAAAAGCAAGAATAGCAAGAATAGCATTACAGTATATTTGTACGTATTTGATCTTCTTTGTAAACTGAGTATGTACAAACTCTACTACTCGTTTGTGTGGAATATACACAATATTTTAGAAAAATTTGCATTGTTAGAATTAAAAACTTTAATCATTTAAGACAACAAGTGGGAAAAAAACGGGTTCTGTGTTATGTCTTTTGGCACAAATGAATGAATTAATTTAAATTAACGCTCCGATAATACAGATACTACAACAATATATGTACATATGTCACTTTAGCAAAGTTAGATTTTTTTTTTGAGTGTAATTAAATTTATGTCAGTGTTATTTAATCATTCAGCTCCGTTTTCGTCTCCGATTACGATCCAAATTATTCGGTTTTAAATCGCTTGCCATTTAGCCAATGAAATTAAAATTTTCTGACAATGTTTACATAAATGCATAAATCTTTTATTGTTAAGTGCCATATTCGAGTATTTGTGGATAAACTCTTTTATCCAGTTTGTGTATTGAACTCGTTTTGAATGGTAAAATGATGTTAATTTCTTATACTTTTCGAATTGGTTTGCTTTCGTCGGGAAATTACAACAATGCAACAACATAAAACAATGCATTCGATATTTCTTTTTCATTTTTGATATTTAAATATATTTTTCTCATGATTTCTAAACGAACTATTTATATCATTCACAACGCAATATCATTGACACATATACAAATTTCTGAATAAATTAGCAATTTCTATACATTTAACTGAATTAATAAAATGAATACTAACTTGAGCGTTATTCAACACAAAAGATAATAGCTTAAAGTTATTAACTACCGTTTAATTTACAATGAGTCAATTAATTGAGATGAGTAAAAACGAGAACAGGTCAGATTGATTCCGATTACTTTGACAGTCGACTGCTGCATTTCACAATTATAATTGCTTTAGATGTCTGTTAAGAAAAAATGTAGTACAATAAAGCCGGAATCAGTTTCATCCTAAAGCTGAATATCTATAGAAATGTACCAATTTCTTTCACTGTATTTTACTGACTAAATGGCAAATGATTCGAAATCAGATAGTTTGGTTTAAAATCAATAGTGCGAACAGTTTTCAATTGCGACTGTGAAGAATCGCCATATTCTGGCAATAACGACTGTTGAATACTGATTAATTCAAAACTAAGTTTTAATTTAAAAACTTATTTCCCAGAATTTATACAGATTTCAAAACGAAGTCTGATAATTTAGATTTTCAAGAAATGTGCTATATTATGTATATCTTTCATTCATTACAGCAAATCAAGGATGAGTTATGCGAGGTTGTCTCGGAAATGGAAGCACTCGATGTGCCAGAAGACTGTAAGCACTCCAATAAGGACAAGCAAATGTCAATTGGTCGGAAAAAGTTTAACATGGATCCGAAGAAAGGTAAAAAATCCTAGAAAGGTTTAATTCAAAAACAAGAAAACTGCTAATTGGGTAAACATTAAAATGTTTTTCAATCAAAATTTCTTAATTTCGATAATTAATGCTTTATTCGACATTGTTTTAGGAATTGAGTATCTTGTGGAAAACCGATTATTACGGCACGATCCTCAAGACGTGGCACATTTCCTTTATAAAGGCGAAGGTCTAAATAAAACTGCGATTGGTAGGCTATGTGTAGTCTTAAAGCCATATTTTATTATATTTATATATTTTTGGCATACAGGTGACTACCTCGGTGAAAAAAATGATTTTAATGAGAATGTGCTGAAGGCCTTTGTGGCGCTTCATGATTTCACTAATCTCATATTAGTTCAAGCTTTAAGGTAACATATTTTTTTAATCATAAAATGCGTTATACTTGTGTTTTATTTTGAATAGACAATTTTTGTGGTCGTTTCGTCTTCCGGGAGAGGCGCAGAAGATAGATCGTATGATGGAATGTTTCGCTCAGCGATATTGCCAATTAAATCCCGATATCTTTACGAATACGGATACTTGCTATGTACTCAGTTTTGCCATTATAATGCTCAATACATCTCTACACAATCCATCGGTAAGTAATAATTCACAAAGCTGCTTCCAAAGTAAAATTGATATAAAAAATGAATATAAATTTAGAAGAACTGTTTCTCTGAAGTCAGATTAAAATTAAATCTGGCCTTTCCCGTTTTCAATTGTTTTATTTTGAAATTTTTATTAAATAATATGGAATAGGAATACATATCTTATGGCTTTTAGTATGCGATTATTGAAGTCGATGTGAAAGTATTGCAAATTCCACGCCTTTTAGAATGACGCCGTCTTTTATGTTCTTCATAATTTTAAAGATTATATTTATAAATACAATCACTTCAAAGCAATGTTCGAAGAGTGAACAAGCTTGACAAATAATAACATTCTAATCTTCTTTTGAAAGGTTTTGAATACACATATGTACATATATATTTTTGAGAGAATATTTTTATAACATATGTATGTCAAACTTGATTATTTGAACTTCAGTTTTTGGATTTTTAAAGTGTTGAATTTCAATGGGCCTTTTGTATGATTTCAACATCTTAGGTCAAAGACAAGCCCACCGTTGAGCAGTTTATCTCAATGAATCGTGGTATTAATAATGGTGGAGATTTGCCGCGCGGACTTCTGGAATCTCTTTATGAATCTATACGGACAGAGCCATTCAAAATACCCCAAGACGACGGCAATGATCTGATGCACACTTTTTTTAATCCAGACAAGGAGGGATGGCTTTGGAAGCAAGGCGGCAGGTTAGAGAAAAACAAACTAATTTTTGATTATCTTGATTATAACTTTAACATATCTAACAGGTATAAATCGTGGAAACGACGCTGGTTCATATTGAACGATAATTGCCTATACTATTTCGAATATACAACGGATAAAGAACCGCGTGGAATAATACCACTGGAAAATATATCAGTACGTGAAATACACGACCGCAGCAAACCCCATTGCTTTGAGCTTTTTGCTACCGGCGGTGCTGATATAATCAAAGCATGCAAGACTGACTCCGAAGGCAAAGTAAGTGTTGCTAAAACAATTAACGAATCTTTTTAAAAATTCTTTTCTCTTATATAGGTAGTTGAAGGCAAACATACGGTTTATCGCATGTCAGCTGCAACGGAAGAGGATCAGCAAGAGTGGATTAAGCGGTTAACCCAGTCCATAAGCCATAATCCATTTTATGATATTCTAGTACAAAGAAAAAAAAAGGCAATCAGCAAAAGTTAGTATAATCATTAGCATAAAGCCTATATTGATAATATCGTCCTGGATCTCAGTGAATCACTGCTACGCGGGTTGCTGTCCGTATTTGTATACATATATTTATTTATCTCTGTGTATATACATGTTCTTGCAATGTTGAGAGACAGATTATTTGTGTTTTATATAGCTCGGCGTTTTTGACGTTTTTCCATGTTTCCTTGTTTTGGCCAAGATACCTAAAAAAGCCCACCATCGCTGACATATTTCGGAAAAACGTTGTCTCCATATTTGTGATATAATTTAATTACCTTAAGAATAAAATTAAAAAAGCAATAATAAAGAAGTTTGCTAAAATAATATATTAAGAATATCCAAAATCTTGCCATATGC
The DNA here is from genome assembly GCA_018150375.1 of Drosophila sturtevanti. Taxonomy (NCBI): domain Eukaryota; kingdom Metazoa; phylum Arthropoda; class Insecta; order Diptera; family Drosophilidae; genus Drosophila; species Drosophila sturtevanti. Next base: position 20,895 of record JAECWJ010000025.1, on the reverse strand, counting down.
GCCAATTATTTTATACTGACACTGTGCAAACGTCTAATAATAAGATACCGAATTTTATTATGTAATTTTTCTTGCCCACCATCGTATTTTTATATCCTTTATCATAGGGTATAAGGGTATGTTGAAGTCGAACAAAATGTATGTAGCAGGGAGAAGGAAACATTTCCGACCCCATAAAATAAATTCTTGATCAGCATCAACAGCCAAGTCGATATAACTGTCCGTCCGTATGAACAGCTAGATATTAGAGACAATAAGACCTAGAGCTACCAAATTTGTTGTCAACCTGCGTCTAGTGTCTACGCAGATCAAGTTTGCTTCAAATTTTTGCCACGCCCACATCCGCTCCCGCAATTATATGTACCATTAGACCAAATTTCATTGATATCGGTCAATAAATATCGGACATATATGTATATACATACAAGTTAACATAAGTTAAACTAAATGCAATTCGATGACCCGCTGCAACGTGCCGCACCAAAAGTGCTGAGCTATGGTCTGCATTGCTTCCGCTCCAAATTATGCAAAACAATTCTGAAGAAAATATGATTGCAACACAACACGCACAACCGCCGACGCTGCTGACGCTGCTGACGCTGCTTTCAATATTTAAGACCAAAATATATGTAACAATTTTCAGTTTCAATTTAATAATAAAATAAATTAGTCGTATCGCTGCGACATAATAAAGAACAACCAATATATTGATTTTTAAACTGGCGCCCGAGCAGGGACCAGCGCGCGCGATAGAAGACACAGTTTCTAAGTGCGTATACAGGTGTAACAATATAGCCGTAAAAGGTTGATACGTTACCACCGTCGATGGTTCAATTCAATTCGTTTTAACAGTAAAACTCCGACAAAAAATTTTTTGTGTGATTATACTATAATATCAATACAGTCAGGCGCGTAGCCAGAAAAATTTTTCGGGGGGGGTTTTCAGCAAATATTAAATACACATATTCATACTTAATAATATAATGGATGACCTTTATTTCAAATTTTTTTTCTACAAAAGAATGTCTATTTTCCGACTTGTTTTCGCCATTTCGTTCAAAATATCCTCTGGAGTGACTTTAATTTTAGAGTGGATGTTGAGCAAAGCTAGTCCGTTTAACCTCTCTTGACCCATTGTACTTCTTAGGTATGTTTTCAGCCTCCTTAGTGAAGAAAAAGAGCGTTCGCTCGGAGCAACAGAGACTGGAAGCGTTGTTATCAATAGTACTTTCTTCACAGAATTTTCTACAATAAATAAAGTAATTATTTTATTACAAAAGTATCTTTCCAAATTTTCGACTATTTCGGGGGGTTTGAACCCCCGAAACCCCCCCCTGTATACGCGCCTGAATACAGTACAAAGAAAGTGTAAGGCACAATAATAACTCAACCATTAAAATATAACCCAGCAACCGTCAAGGCTATAAGATCCGCTCCTACCCACCCACTGAAACAGGTGAAGAACTCGAAACCCGAGTAGGACGTACCAAAAAGGAAAAATTTCGAACTTCCGCAGAGGATGGCAATAACTGATTTTATATTGTAGGTTGAAGTAAGATTATAAAGTTAAGAAAATCAAGAAAAACAACCAAGAAAATATTAGTTATAGTTAAATTTAGAAGAAAAACTAGAAAGATGGACTAACTTCGGCCGTGCCGAAGTTCGTATACCCTTGCAGATTTTCTCTATATCATTCACCGGAAGCATTATTGTAAATTAAACATACCAAATTTACAAATTCAAAATTTTGAGCTTGAGAAAAAAATTTTTCATACAAAATTTTTTTTTGTACCGATTGTTCCTATAGCAGCTATATGATATAGCCAACCGATTCTGATCAGACTTGGTTGAAGTATCAAGAAGCATATTAAACTCATAAATATCAAATTTCGTGGCATTCGGTTGAAAAACAACAGAGTTATTGAGGATACACCTTATTCATGACCGATCGGTCCTATGGGAGCTATATGATATAGTCGTCCGATTCAGATCAAACTTGGTTGAAGTATCAAGAAGCATATTAAACTCATAAATATCAAATTTCGTGGCATTCGGTTGAAAAACAACAGTTATTGAGGATAAACCGTATTTATGACCGATCGTTCCTATGGGAGCTATATGATATAGTCGTCCGATTCTGATCAAACTTGGTTAAAGTATCGAGAAGCCTATTAAACTCATAAATATCAAATTTCGTGTCATTCGGTTAAAAAACAACAGAGTTATTGAGGATAAAGCTTATTCATGACCGATTGTTCCTATGGGAGCTATATGATATAGTCGCCCGATCGGGATGATTCCGAGATATACAATGCCTGCAGCAAAAAGGAGCCTATGCTGAAAATTTAGCTCTGTAGCTATTATGGTCTCGGAGGAGAAGCTGTTGATCCAGACAGACGGACAGACGGACAGACGGACATGGTCATATCGACTTGGCTATTCATGCTGATCAAGAATATATGTACTTTATATAGTCGGAGATGCTGTGCGTTGCAAACTTCTGACCAAAATTAATATACCCTCTGCAAGGGTATAAAAAGAGGAATTTTAAAGTAAAGAAAAAATTAATTAAAAATCTTAAAGATAAAAAATAAGCCCAACAAATTTTATTAAAGTGAACAATCAAGAAAACATATTAGTGACAGATAAATTTAAAAAAAATGAAGCAAGCAAGTCGTCTCTGCCGACTTGAAGTATACCCTGTACCAAAAAAGAATATTTGATTTAAACAGACTCCTTCCAAATCCCCATTAATTGAATATAAATTTTTGAAAAAATTCTCGCAATAATCCCAAACACCAAATTCATGCTTTCCTGCTCACTCCTAACAGTGAACGAAACTAATGCGTCATTCGGTACAAAGCAACGTGCGCATGCTATCTCGCTCACACATTTCAGCTGCTGCTGCCCATAGAATTTCAGTTCAAAACATATATACGATATATACATATATATACGATATATATATATATATATACATATATCTCCGATGTTTATTGGCCGATTTCGGTCAAATTGAGTCTGCCAAAAATAAATACTGTAGCTTTAATAGAACTCTAGTTATAGTGTTTTCTAATTTGCGGAGGTGGAAGTGGGCGTGGCAAAAATTTGAAACAAACTTGATCTGCCTGCACACTATACGGATCTGCAAAAAAAAAATTGGTTGCTCTATCTCTTATAGTCTCCAAGATCTCGATGTTCATACAGACAGACAGACTGACAAGTCTCAATCGACTTCGCTATTGATACTGATCAAGAATATATATACTTTATGGGGTCGGAAAATTTTCCTTCTGCCTGTTACATACATTTTAGCGACTTTAATATGGCATTTCAGTACAAAACATATACATACATATATGTATGTGGAGTTAACTTTATTGGTATGGATAAGATATAAGATATAGATATTAAATTAAAGTTAACATATAAAATTAAGATATATACGCCACAACTTTACACTGTCAATCGTCACCAACCACGTTCTCAACTGCCACGCTTACTATTCCTTCTATGTTGCCACACTTCTCCTTTCGTTGCTACGCTACCACAATGTTGCTTCCCGTCTGATCTTAGGCTGAACAAACACTGCGTAGCCACCTCGTCTTTACATGTATGTATATCTCCGATATTTATTGACCGATTTCGGTCAAATTTCAGCCGAAAGAAAAAGAATTCCATTCAGCAATTTACAAACATTTGTCGCTTATTCTCAATAAAGTGGGTTGTATGTGCATATCTAAAGAATCAGAGCGACTGTTGACCGAAGTATATCTTAACAAGCCATTCAATACTTTCATTAGAGGACTTAATGGTGATCTTTCTAGATTTCTAGGAATCATAGAGCCCACCGACCTACCTCAAGCTTTAAACTTATGCCTCAAACTAGAAAATCAAAAATATGTCGTTTCTTAAGTTAACCACAAAGGTCAGCCACAACTGTTCCGATCCCCACCAATAATTTAGAACAATAGCCCACGTCATCCAATACAATCTCACAGACCACAACCGGCACCACCCATAAGGTGCAATCAATACCCTAGCTTCCCACAAAATAGAATGACTTATAACGGAGAACAATTCTTCCAACAACCAAACTATAATTATCCCAAGGCACCCCCTCGTCCACTCGGACCAAACCCTCACCCTCGTCCCGAACCTATAGACGTAGACAAATCCATCCAATCAAGGCAGGTTAACTATGCTAATCGACATAATTTCGACATCGGAATTAAAAAGACCACTAAATTTTAACATTGAAACACCCGAGAAAAATAAAAACCAATCACATCTAGAGGAAACAAACTCAACTGATAACCAACAATATAACATTGATTATTATACAGAAGTAGAAAATTTAGCAGACAATTCTCCAACTGAGTACGAATGTTAGGGTAATGACGGACAAACCGAACATTCTGACATACATTTTTAGAGTAAAGGCATTCTCCCTTCTATACATTGAATGTGAGCTTGGAGGAGGGAAGATTCTAAAAATTTTAATTTTTTCGTACTTGATTTAAAAAGTGTCTTTCATCAAATCCTGTTGAAAAAAAATACATAAAAAGAACTGCTTTCTCCATAAAAATGGAAAATATGAGTTTAAACGACTCCCCTTCGGTCTAAAAATGCTCCTTCCATATTTCAAAGAGCTTTAAACGATGTACTCAGAGAGCATATAGGGAAAATCTGTTACGTCTATATAGACGACATAGTTGTATTCAGTAAAGATCAAAGTTCCTGTTTGGCTCACCTTGAAACAATATTCCACACGCTTCACAAAGCAAATATAGAATGCCAAATAGACAAGTGTAAATTTTTCAAAACTAAAGTAGAATTCTTAGGTTTTGTTATTTCTGATAAAGGAATAGAAACCAACAAGAAAAAAGCAAAAGCCATAGTCAACTATCCACCACCCACCACACTTAAAGAACTTCAGTTATTTCTCGGCCAATCCGGTTGTTATCGCCGTTTTATCAAAGACTATGCCAAACTAGATAAACCTCTCAACTTATTGTTACGCGGTGAAGACGGCAGAATTTCGAAGCAAGTTTCAAGTAAAAAATCACCTCAATACTTTTGTTGGAGGAGACGTCATCGTTTATATTAGAATTGTCTATATTAATATACCCTTTACCCTAGGGGTACATGAAATGGTATTTATACTATTTAATTTTGCACACTTTTCTTTCTGTTATTTCTCCTTTGACAAGGTGTTTGTGCTTGAATGTTATTATCGATGTTGTTTATAGGGAATGAATATTTTTGAATGGCATTGGTAAGTTGTATATTTTTATTGGTTCTCGGGATTGGTTGTGATATTTAAGGGCTTTGCTTTGTTGTTCTCTTAATCTTGTGATATTGTTTTTGCGAGCTTGTTCGTATTGTGCGGGGTCTGTGGTAATATTTCTGCCAAAGAATATGTCTAGTGGGCGTTGCTTGGTAACTGAATGTATGGAACTGTTGTATTCATAAATGGCCCTATACAAAAGATCTGCAAAGTTTCTGTCTGTGCCTTCTCTTTTAAGGCATCTCATTATTTCTGATAGGGTGGAATGTAGTCGTTCTATTTGTCCGTTTACTGAACATTTATAAGGTGGTACTTTGAAAACTTCAATATGGAGTTGATAATTCTGCCCTGTGCGAGTTTTGAAAATTTGTCTATTGCGGTAAGCACGAAGTGTTTTTCGGTAGAGTACATATCTACATTTCCGAAAACATAACGGTACATTCGAAGACTCCAGAAATTTCTATGCAATCACGTGGAATTTCGGTTGGTCAATGAAATTGTTCGAATTGCTTCCAACTCAATGAAGTCAGCAGCTAAAATTATGGAATTAGCTGGAGTAAGCGCAAGTCTTTCCACTATTCAACGTACCATCAGGAATGCAAAACATCTGAAGCGTCTAAAAATCAAGAAAAAACCACCTCTGAACTCTATTCGCAAAGAAAAACGGCTTCAATTTGCAAAGGAACACATGACATGGACTGCTCAATTAAACACTCCACTTAATGATTGGCGTTCAGTTGTTTTTTCTGATGAAAAACGTTTAAATTTAGATGGTCCGGATGGCTTTCAGTACTATTTTCATGATTTGCGAAAAGATGAGTTGTACTTAAGCCGTCATCACAGCCGAGAAGGTGGAGTAATGGTGTGGGGTGCCATCACGTATTATGGAACGATGGACTTAATGTTTATAGACCAAAATATGAACGCTGAGCGTTTCAAAACGTTGTTGGAGTCCGTATTTCCAAAACTTAAGGAACTTTTTGGGCCAATACCATGGATCTTTCAACAAGATAACGCCCCGATCCATAACGCTCGAGTGGTGAAGTCCTTTGTGTCTAGTCAAAACGTCAATATCAAGGCTTGGTCACCATATTCTCCAGACCTTAACATTATTGAAAACGTATGGGGCTGGCTTTCAAAGAAAGTTTATGAAGGAGGAAAGTAGTACGATGTACAATCACGCTAGCTTGGAGTGAGATTTCGCTTAACTACATAAACTCTTTGTACACTTCCATGAAGGACCGGATATACGGAGTCATTACAAACAAAGAGGGCAGTACGCATTACTAAAATAATTTTTTTTTTTTTCCAAAATATCAAATACTTCATCCAACTAAAAATGAAATTCTAAAATAAGTTCCTTTTTTTTTTAAAAATAAATTAGTTTAAGTGCGTCTATTCTAATGATCAAGAAAAAAGTTCCTTTTTTCAAATAGCTTTAAGAAAATGTTTAAAAAGTATAATTTTGTTTAATGTCATTAGCTTTCCTACTATTATTTTTAAAGAATAATTTAATTACCGAGATTTTCCCATAACAAACTTTTTTTTAGTTGTTCGAACAAAAAGTTATAAAACAATTGTTAATGCAAGTACGAATGCGTCTAACCTATTGACCAGCAGTGTATGTGGCTGATATGCCCCGGATATTCGGGATTCGGTGTTTCTTTTAAAATCGGATTTGTTGGTCGTCTATCATATTTTTCTTCTTTACAGATTCTACATTCTTTTATGATTTTTGTGATTTTTTTCTTTCTTTTTAGGAAATTATTAATATTTCTCTGCAATCTGTTTTTGGTTTCCTATGTGCTCCATTTTGGGTTTTTAAAATTTCTTCCTCCTGATCTGAGTCTTTTTCCAAGTTCGTTATTCTTTTTTGAGGTGATTTTTATGCCCTGTACCCATAGGGTACAAGGGTATATTAAAGTCGCTAAAATGTATGTAACAGGCAGAAGGAAAATTTTCCGACCCTATAAAGTATATATATTCTTGATCAGCATCAACAGCCGAGTCGATATGACCATGTCCGTCTGTCCGTCTGTCCGTCTGTCCGTCCGTCCGTATGAAAATCGAGATCTCAGAGACTATAAGAGCTAGAGCAACCAAATTTGGTGTCAACATCCGTCTAGTGTCTACGCAGATCAAGTTTGTTTCAAATTTTTGCCACGCCCACTTCCGCCCCCGCAAATTAGAAAAAACTATAACTAGAGTACTATTAGAGCTACAGTAATTATTTTTAGTAGACCCAATTATATAGCCAATATGTACCATCTGACCGAATTTGACCGAAATCGGACAATAATTATCGGAGATATTCGTATATATGTTTTGTACTGAAATTCTATGGGCAGCAGCAACTGAAATGTGTGAGCGAGATAGCATGCGCATGTTGCTTTGTACCGAATGACGCATTAGTTTCGTTCACTGATGTGAATGAGCGAGAAAGCATGCATTTTGTGTTGCGGTTTGTTAAGAGAATTTTATGAAAAATTTTATTCAATTAATGAGGATTGCGGAGGAGTCTGTTTAAATGAAATATCCTTTTTTGGTACAGGGCATACTCCAAGTCGGCATGGACGACTTGCTTACTTCATTTAATTGAAGCTTGCTTCGAAATTCTGCCGTCTTTACTGCGTAACAATGAAGTGAGAGGTTTGTCTAGTTTGGCATAGTCTTTGATAAAACGGCGATAACAGCCGGATTGGCCGAGAAATAACTGAAGTTCTTTAAGTGTGGTGGGTGGTGGATAGTTGACTATGGCTTTTGCTTTTTTCTTGTTGGTTTCTATTACTTTATCAGAAATAACAAAACCTAAGAATTCTACTTTAGTTTTGAAAAATTCACACTTGTCTATTTGGCATTCTATATTTGCTTTGTGAAGCGTGTGGAATATTGTTTCAAGGTGAGCCAAACAGGAACTTTGATCTTTACTGAATACAACTATGTCGTCTATATAGACGTAACAGATTTTCCCTATATGCTCTCTGAGTACATCGTTTAAAGCTCTTTGAAATATGGAAGGAGCATTTTTTAGACCGAAGGGGAGTCGTTTAAACTCATATTTTCCATTTTTATGGAGAAAGCAGTTCTTTTTATGTATTTTTTTTCAACAGGATTTGATGAAAGACACTTTTTAAATCAAGTACGAAAAAATTAAAATTTTTAGAATCTTCCCTCCTCCAAGCTCACATTCAATGTATAGAAGGGAGAATGCCTTTACTCTAAAAAATGTATGTCAGAATGTTCGGTTTGTCCGTCATTACCCCAACATTCGTACTCAGTTGGAGAATTGTCTGCTAAATTTTCTACTTCTGTATAATAATCAATGTTATATTGTTGGTTATCAGTTGAGTTTGTTTCCTCTAGATGTGATTGGTTTTTATTTTTCTCGGGTGTTTCAATGTTAAAGTTTAGTGGTCTTTTTAATTCCGATGTCGAAATTATGTCGATTAGCATAGTTAACCTGCCTTGATTGGATGGATTTGTCTACGTCTATAGGTTCGGGACGAGGGTGAGGGTTTGGTCCGAGTGGACGAGGGGGTGCCTTGGGATAATTATAGTTTGGTTGTTGGAAGAATTGTTCTCCGTTATAAGTCATTCTATTTTGTGGGAAGCTAGGGTATTGATTGCACCTTATGGGTGGTGCCGGTTGTGGTCTGTGAGATTGTATTGGATGACGTGGGCTATTGTTCTGAATTATTGGTGGGGATCGGAACAGTTGTGGCTGACCTTTGTGGGTAACTTAAGAAACGACATATTTTTGATTTTCTAGTTTGAGGCATAAGTTTAAAGCTTGAGGTTGGTCGATGGGCTCTATGATTCCTAGAAATCTAGAAAGATCACCATTAAGTCCTCTAATAAAAGTATTGAATGACTTGTTAAGAAATACTTCGGTCAACAGTCGCTCTGATTCTTTAGATATGCACATACAACCCACTTTATTGAGAATAAGCGACAAATGTTTGTAAATTGCTGAATGGAATTCTTTTTCTTTCGGCTGAAATTTGACCGAAATCGGTCAATAAATATCGGAGATATACATACATGTAAAGACGAGGTGGCTACGCAGTGTTTGGTCAGCCTAAGATCAGACGGGAAGCAACATTGTGGTAGCGTAGCAACGAAAGGAGAAGTGTGGCAACATAGAAGGAATAGTAAGCGTGGCAGTTGAGAACGTGGTTGGTGACGATTGACAGTGTAAAGTTGTGGCGTATATATCTTAATTTTATATGTTAACTTTAATTTAATATCTATATCTTATATCTTATCCATACCAATAAAGTTAACTCCACATACATATATGTATATGTTTTGTACTGAAATGCCATGGGCAGCAGCAGCTGAAATGTGTGAGCGAGGTAGCATGCGCATGTTGCTTTGTACCAAATGATGCATTAGTTACGTTCACTGACATGAGTGAGCGAGAAAGCATGAATTTGGTATTTCGGCTTGCTAGTGGAATTTTATAAAGGAAATTTATATTCAATTAATGGGGATTTGAGTTTGTAACATATTTCTTATTGGTACAGGGCATACTCCATTTCGGCAGGGACGACTTGCTTGCTTCATTTAAAACAATTTTGTTTTGAAAGTTGTTTGATCTGCCCAGTTGCAGATGGTACAAGACTCCAATGCTCAATAGCATGTGGAGTGGAGTAAGGAAAAATACGTCTTCTCCTCTTCGATTTCCATAAAGAAGTCATTATTATATTTCGGTTTCATGAGTGAGAAGCTCTTCATGAGCCATGTAACAGAAGCTTTTAGAACATGTTACCGTAAATACAGTGGTAGAAATTCTAATAATCTTAAACAAATAATATAAGACATCTTAAAGACGCTAAAATGTATGTAACAGGCAGAAGGAAACATTTGCGACATTGACGTCTTTTTTCACCATTCATGGTTCTCGTCCCATTTGTGGTGGTTGTTGTTGCCATTGTTGTTCTGCAGATTCTTTTCTCAATCTGGTAATCTTCGCTTCTTGTGGATTGGAGGATTGTCCCGTGGAGTTCCTGCATTGCTTGCTCCGACATTATCTCTTGTAGATTTCTTTGGTCGTCGAATGTATTCTTTTTATTCATATGTCTGCTAAAGAGTAGGGTGTTTGTACTTCATTTTTTTTGCAATTATTATTATTATATTGTACTTTATTTTATTGTATTATATTTTTTTTCTTTCACTTCTTATTTTGGTTTTATGTTTTATGTTTGCACCTTAAAGGGAGTGGAAATTTCAGAGATTTACTTTTGCTTTGTTTTTTTCTGCTGTTAAGAACTGCTACTTTCTATACGTTTTATATGCCAATTATAAGGTTTTGTGATTTTCACCAATTATTAAGGTTTTGTGATTTTCACGAACTTTTAAACAATTCTTCAGAATTATTTTAGTTTAGTTGCCACTTAGTACACTTTTGGTCACTATCACTTTTTTAGTTGTCTTTAGACGACCAAAATATCCGACTGCGCCAATTATAAAGGATTTGTTCCGCAAAGAAAAGTCAAAGAACTCTAATTACTTTGGTAATTTTATTGAGTAAAATGTTTCTTACGGTTTTAAATGAATCTTAAGACTGACTTATGTGTTTTAACTATTGTTCTACTTTAGCTATTTGCATTGGCAAAATATGCTGAATTCTACGCTGATTCTTGATCAGGTGATTTCTTAATCGCATATCTCTGCATAATTATGTATAATGATTTCATTGTTATCAGCATATTTGTGGGAGGCATGGTTCGAATGTGTAACGAGCGATAGAAAAGCAAAGTCTAAGTGCGACAACAGGTGTAGCAATATTGCCGCAAAAGGTTGATACGTTACCACCGCTGGTTAATTTCAATTCGTTTTAACAGTGAAACTCCGGAAAAAAATTTTTTTTTGCAACTGTTAAAAAGGATAAAAATAAAATTTAACTACAAAGAAAGTGTAAGGTTCGATAATAAGGGAATCATTAAGTGCCAACCCACTCAGCAACTGCCAGGGCAATCTAAGCACGCTCGCCACGAATGCGTCTGGCTAGTTGAATATCCTTAGGCATAATAGTCACTCGTTTAGCGTGGATAGCACACAAGTTAGTATCTTCAAAGAGCCCAACCAGATAGGCTTCGCTAGCTTCTTGCAAAGCCATGACTGCTGAACTTTGGAAGCGCAAGTCGGTCTTGAAGTCTTGAGCTATTTCACGTACCAAACGCTGAAATGGTAATTTGCGAATGAGCAACTCTGTGCTCTTTTGATAGCGACGGATTTCACGCAGAGCAACAGTACCGGGACGATAACGATGTGGCTTTTTAACGCCACCGGTAGCTGGAGCGCTCTTACGCGCAGCTTTGGTAGCCAGCTGCTTCCTCGGTGCCTTGCCACCAGTCGATTTACGGGCAGTTTGTTTAGTACGAGCCATGTTCTCTACACTTTTATTTTTTACTGTTCACTCTTCACCGATCACAACACAATAAACTAGCACGCACCAAGTGTGCCTGCTTTTATACAAAAATTGGGGTGAGTTAGAAAGAGAAGGGGATAAAAAAACATTTGCTTCGTCTTCCATCGAACCAGCTAAGCGAGAGGCAAGATATTTCTGACTCGCTTATATTTTGCCGGTTTTTGGTATAAATAGAAGCGCTGGCTGTTGTAGCATTATTAGTTCGTTTTTAACTCTTGTGCAGTGCGTTTATAGTGAAAAGTGAAAAATAAAATATGACTGGTCGTGGCAAAGGTGGAAAAGGCTTGGGCAAAGGCGGTGCTAAGCGTCATCGTAAAGTGTTGCGTGATAATATCCAAGGCATTACAAAACCCGCTATCCGGCGATTGGCTCGTCGTGGCGGTGTAAAACGCATATCTGGTCTGATCTATGAGGAAACTCGTGGTGTGCTGAAGGTATTTCTAGAAAACGTAATCCGTGATGCAGTAACCTACACCGAACATGCCAAAAGGAAAACTGTCACGGCTATGGATGTTGTGTATGCGTTGAAGAGGCAGGGTCGTACTCTTTATGGTTTTGGTGGTTAAGAAAATTCCTAAAATCACTACAAAATACACAATTTCAAAAATCGGTCCTTTTCAGGACCACCAAAAGTAATCAAATGAGAAAAAAAAATTTCACATTTCGTTTTAAATTGTGTGGAAAAAATTAAGAAATGAAAAAATAAAGAAATGTCATCAATACATAAATATTACTTTCACTTTAAAATTCATTGACTGAGACGAACAAATAAAAAATATGCAGATTGAAAAGATCCATTGAAAATTTCATTAAATTCTTTAAACTTGTTTGGTCGTCCTGAAAAGGACGGTTGTTTTATGTTTTACTTAGTATGTTGTATATATTTTTGTATATGAAATTTTTTGATTGGGAATTTTTAGTTGATTTATGCCTTCTTTTCTGTTTTTTTCGGCAATAATACAGCCTGAATGTTAGGTAGCACACCGCCCTGAGCAATGGTAACACCAGATAGTAATTTGTTCAATTCCTCATCGTTGCGTATAGCCAATTGTAGATGGCGAGGAATAATTCTAGTTTTTTTGTTGTCACGAGCAGCATTGCCAGCCAACTCTAGAACTTCAGCGGCCAAGTATTCCATAACAGCAGCTAAATAAACCGGAGCTCCAGCGCCAACACGCTCGGCATAATTTCCCTTTCGGAGTAGACGGTGAATACGGCCAACCGGAAACTGGAGACCAGCGCGGTTTGAACGCGACTTTGCCTTTCCCTTCACTTTTCCACCTTTACCACGACCAGACATTTTATTTTTATTTTTCTTTACACCGATTCACTGTTCACACACAAATGTTGATATGATTTGGTCTGTTGTCGTTCTATTTATACTTTTCCCATCTATATACTTCCTCAGCTGGGGGTTGGTATTCAATATTCATATTTATCCGGAAAACGATGCTAAAAAATAAGTATTAATATGAGGTGTACATGCTGCAATCATTATGAAAAGTGAATTGTGTTTTGTGAAATTTAATTTAAAAGGAGCTGAAGTGAGAAATGCCGCCGAAAACTAGTGGAAAGGCAGCCAAGAAGGCTGGTAAAGCCCAAAAGAACATCACAAAGAATGACAAGAAAAAGAAGCGCAAGCGTAAGGAAAGCTATGCCATCTACATTTACAAAGTGTTAAAGCAGGTCCACCCCGACACTGGTATTTCTTCGAAAGCTATGAGCATAATGAACAGCTTTGTAAACGACATTTTTGAACGTATTGCTGCCGAGGCGTCCCGTTTGGCCCACTATAACAAGAGGTCGACCATCACTAGTCGCGAAATTCAAACTGCTGTCCGTTTGCTTCTACCCGGCGAGCTAGCCAAGCACGCTGTTAGTGAGGGAACCAAGGCTGTCACCAAGTACACCAGCTCAAAATAAATATATCCTATTGTATACATACTCCCTGCTTAAAAGGCCCTTTTCAGGGCCACAATTTTATAATAAAAAGAATTAATATATTTTTAATATGTGAATGTATTTTGATGAAATACTAATCATTTAATTTCTTTTGTTTATGCCAAATTAAAAAACAAAGATTAACCATTATTACATTACCGAATTGTTGTGTCCAAATATACTAAAATAAATATATAACTTTTTTGATCATTTTCTGCTCCTTTTATAAAACATTGTAGCCCTGAGAAGGGCTGTGTTGCAATAAAATTTTAGATTTCAGCTTTCGATATCTAAAATAAAAGTATTCTTACGACTGCATTAAAAATAGTTAATATTTACTTTTTAGTAGCCGTTGTTTTAGCTTTTGGTTTTTTGACAGTAGCAGGAACAGCTGCCTTTTTGATTGTCTTTTTAGGTTTAGTCGAAGCTCCAGCGGTAACTGATTTAGCCCTTGGCTTAGTTGAACTCGACTTTCCCTTTGATACTGTTGGTTTGGCCTTTACAGTTCCCGATTTCTTAGCATCTTTTACCTTTGCCTTTTTAATAGTTTTCTTCTTCTCGGCTGGTTTTTTAGTTGTGACGGATTTTTTGGCCGATGGTTTCTTATCAACAGCGCTAGCTCCTGCTGTCTTTTTCATAGTAATTCCTTTTTTTTTGGAAGCTGCCGCTGGAGCAGATGCTTTTTTGGCTTTTTGAGTCTTCTTTTCTGCAGAAACAACCTTTGGTTTCGGATCCTTTTTAGCGGCAGCAGACAGTTTAAATGAACCAGATGCACCCTTGCCCTTTGTTTGAATCAGTTTGCCATTACCCACAGCGGATTTTAAATACCTCTTTATAAACGGAGCCAGTTTCTGGGCATCGCATTTGTAAGTGGCACTAATATATTTTTTGATTGCCAATAGTGAGGAGCCTCCACGTTCCTTTAAGTTTTTAATCGAAGCGTCTACCATTTGCTGAGTTGGTGGATGCAATGGTGGAGCGGTTGGTTTTTTCGCTTTCGCTGATGTCGATGACTTTTTGGCAGCCACCTTCTTCTCAACTGGTGTCACTGCCGGTGCTAATGGGGCAGCCGAAGGAGATGCCGATGTTGCAGCTAATGAATCAGACATTGTGCACTTCACTTTCAAACGATAATAACAGCAAACACACTTTTTAATATAAACGATTTTATAAACAAAATTTCCATTACAAAGTCACTCGATTGAATGAGAATCGAGGAGGAGGGCCGCGCGAATATGTTTTTTGTATTGGTCGATTAAGTTGTTTTAGTTTGGTTCAAAAGTGTTTGTATATTTTTGAATTTCATCCTAGTTTATAACAAATTTTTGAAAGTAGGTATTTCATAATATTAATAATTGTTTAATAAATCATTTTTCATAGATTATTAACAAGCAGTTTCAGAGACTCGTTTTTAAAAGACATCCAAATTTGAACTTTATGTAACGCAGAATACAATTTTCCCATGTAAGGCTAGATAAAAATTAGAAATAGGCCTAAATTTAAACAAATCATTTATGAAATATAAAATAAGAACAATTTACTTTCGATATTAAATAAATTATTATTGGTTATGTCACTTTTTCATATTTTTAAAGCATTTCGAAATCGACTCTTTGTTGTGGGAAACGAAAATTTTAGAGCTACATGCAATATTAGTTAATTTGTACATAATATCTCTTGCTTATATTTATAAATATTACATTATTCGTCTTTAATTTTTATAGATTCCCACAACTAAAATTAAAAAGAATGTAAAACAAAACTAATTTGAACCAATGTTTTTGTTTACAAATATAAGAATATCTTATTAAATTTGCAAAGTCCTAGTGAAATAAACAACAATCACATGAAAACGCTGCGTTTCTATATTAAATTTTTCTTTTTAATTTTAATTTTTTACTCCTCTTTTGTTGATTGAAATATTTTATGTTCAATACATACATTCAAATGAATAATTATATTTATTTATATATATATATATTTATGTAACTATTGTATTAATTACTAATATCGCTTTGGCAATGAAAGTACTTAACCACAAAAACATGATGTTTTTAATTTGCCTTATATGTATATGAATCATAATTGGGTCGGAGAAAATTGTTTTTTTTTTTTTTAAATAGTAATCTCAATATGTAAATAAATAGTTTGTGGTCCTGAAAAGGACCGATTTATGTAGATATAATATATGCACTTTGCGTCGAATTGGTGTACATAGAATCAATCTAAGCACGCTCGCCACGAATGCGTCTGGCTAGTTGAATATCCTTAGGCATAATAGTCACTCGTTTAGCGTGGATAGCACACAAGTTAGTATCTTCAAAGAGCCCAACCAGATAGGCTTCGCTAGCTTCTTGCAAAGCCATGACTGCTGAACTTTGGAAGCGCAAGTCGGTCTTGAAGTCTTGAGCTATTTCACGTACCAAACGCTGAAATGGTAATTTGCGAATGAGCAACTCTGTGCTCTTTTGATAGCGACGGATTTCACGCAGAGCAACAGTACCGGGACGATAACGATGTGGCTTTTTAACGCCACCGGTAGCTGGAGCGCTCTTACGCGCAGCTTTGGTAGCCAGCTGCTTCCTCGGTGCCTTGCCACCAGTCGATTTACGGGCAGTTTGTTTAGTACGAGCCATGTTCTCTACACTTTTATTTTTTACTGTTCACTCTTCACCGATCACAACACAATAAACTAGCACGCACCAAGTGTGCCTGCTTTTATACAAAAATTGGGGTGAGTTAGAAAGAGAAGGGGATAAAAAAACATTTGCTTCGTCTTCCATCGAACCAGCTAAGCGAGAGGCAAGATATTTCTGACTCGCTTATATTTTGCCGGTTTTTGGTATAAATAGAAGCGCTGGCTGTTGTAGCATTATTAGTTCGTTTTTAACTCTTGTGCAGTGCGTTTATAGTGAAAAGTGAAAAATAAAATATGACTGGTCGTGGCAAAGGTGGAAAAGGCTTGGGCAAAGGCGGTGCTAAGCGTCATCGTAAAGTGTTGCGTGATAATATCCAAGGCATTACAAAACCCGCTATCCGGCGATTGGCTCGTCGTGGCGGTGTAAAACGCATATCTGGTCTGATCTATGAGGAAACTCGTGGTGTGCTGAAGGTATTTCTAGAAAACGTAATCCGTGATGCAGTAACCTACACCGAACATGCCAAAAGGAAAACTGTCACGGCTATGGATGTTGTGTATGCGTTGAAGAGGCAGGGTCGTACTCTTTATGGTTTTGGTGGTTAAGAAAATTCCTAAAATCACTACAAAATATACAATTGCAAAAATCGGTCCTTTTCAGGACCACCAAAAGTAATCAAATGAGAAAAAAAATTTCACATTTCGTTTTAAATTGTGTGGAAAAAATTAAGAAATGAAAAAATAAAGAAATGTCATCAATACATAAATATTACTTTCACTTTAAAATTCATTGACTGAGACGAACAAATAAAAAATATGCAGATTGAAAAGATCCATTGAAAATTTCATTAAATTCTTTAAACTTGTTTGGTCGTCCTGAAAAGGACGGTTGTTTTATGTTTTACTTAGTATGTTGTATATATTTTTGTATATGAAATTTTTTGATTGGGAATTTTTAGTTGATTTATGCCTTCTTTTCTGTTTTTTTCGGCAATAATACAGCCTGAATGTTAGGTAGCACACCGCCCTGAGCAATGGTAACACCAGATAGTAATTTGTTCAATTCCTCATCGTTGCGTATAGCCAATTGTAGATGGCGAGGAATAATTCTAGTTTTTTTGTTGTCACGAGCAGCATTGCCAGCCAACTCTAGAACTTCAGCGGCCAAGTATTCCATAACAGCAGCTAAATAAACCGGAGCTCCAGCGCCAACACGCTCGGCATAATTTCCCTTTCGGAGTAGACGGTGAATACGGCCAACCGGAAACTGGAGACCAGCGCGGTTTGAACGCGACTTTGCCTTTCCCTTCACTTTTCCACCTTTACCACGACCAGACATTTTATTTTTATTTTTCTTTACACCGATTCACTGTTCACACACAAATGTTGATATGATTTGGTCTGTTGTCGTTCTATTTATACTTTTCCCATCTATATACTTCCTCAGCTGGGGGTTGGTATTCAATATTCATATTTATCCGGAAAACGATGCTAAAAAATAAGTATTAATATGAGGTGTACATGCTGCAATCATTATGAAAAGTGAATTGTGTTTTGTGAAATTTAATTTAAAAGGAGCTGAAGTGAGAAATGCCGCCGAAAACTAGTGGAAAGGCAGCCAAGAAGGCTGGTAAAGCCCAAAAGAACATCACAAAGAATGACAAGAAAAAGAAGCGCAAGCGTAAGGAAAGCTATGCCATCTACATTTACAAAGTGTTAAAGCAGGTCCACCCCGACACTGGTATTTCTTCGAAAGCTATGAGCATAATGAACAGCTTTGTAAACGACATTTTTGAACGTATTGCTGCCGAGGCGTCCCGTTTGGCCCACTATAACAAGAGGTCGACCATCACTAGTCGCGAAATTCAAACTGCTGTCCGTTTGCTTCTACCCGGCGAGCTAGCCAAGCACGCTGTTAGTGAGGGAACCAAGGCTGTCACCAAGTACACCAGCTCAAAATAAATATATCCTATTGTATACATACTCCCTGCTTAAAAGGCCCTTTTCAGGGCCACAATTTTATAATAAAAAGAATTAATATATTTTTAATATGTGAATGTATTTTGATGAAATACTAATCATTTAATTTCTTTTGTTTATGCCAAATTAAAAAACAAAGATTAACCATTATTACATTACCGAATTGTTGTGTCCAAATATACTAAAATAAATATATAACTTTTTTGATCATTTTCTGCTCCTTTTATAAAACATTGTAGCCCTGAGAAGGGCTGTGTTGCAATAAAATTTTAGATTTCAGCTTTCGATATCTAAAATAAAAGTATTCTTACGACTGCATTAAAAATAGTTAATATTTACTTTTTAGTAGCCGTTGTTTTAGCTTTTGGTTTTTTGACAGTAGCAGGAACAGCTGCCTTTTTGATTGTCTTTTTAGGTTTAGTCGAAGCTCCAGCGGTAACTGATTTAGCCCTTGGCTTAGTTGAACTCGACTTTCCCTTTGATACTGTTGGTTTGGCCTTTACAGTTCCCGATTTCTTAGCATCTTTTACCTTTGCCTTTTTAATAGTTTTCTTCTTCTCGGCTGGTTTTTTAGTTGTGACGGATTTTTTGGCCGATGGTTTCTTATCAACAGCGCTAGCTCCTGCTGTCTTTTTCATAGTAATTCCTTTTTTTTTGGAAGCTGCCGCTGGAGCAGATGCTTTTTTGGCTTTTTGAGTCTTCTTTTCTGCAGAAACAACCTTTGGTTTCGGATCCTTTTTAGCGGCAGCAGACAGTTTAAATGAACCAGATGCACCCTTGCCCTTTGTTTGAATCAGTTTGCCATTACCCACAGCGGATTTTAAATACCTCTTTATAAACGGAGCCAGTTTCTGGGCATCGCATTTGTAAGTGGCACTAATATATTTTTTGATTGCCAATAGTGAGGAGCCTCCACGTTCCTTTAAGTTTTTAATCGAAGCGTCTACCATTTGCTGAGTTGGTGGATGCAATGGTGGAGCGGTTGGTTTTTTCGCTTTCGCTGATGTCGATGACTTTTTGGCAGCCACCTTCTTCTCAACTGGTGTCACTGCCGGTGCTAATGGGGCAGCCGAAGGAGATGCCGATGTTGCAGCTAATGAATCAGACATTGTGCACTTCACTTTCAAACGATAATAACAGCAAACACACTTTTTAATATAAACGATTTTATAAACAAAATTTCCATTACAAAGTCACTCGATTGAATGAGAATCGAGGAGGAGGGCCGCGCGAATATGTTTTTTGTATTGGTCGATTAAGTTGTTTTAGTTTGGTTCAAAAGTGTTTGTATATTTTTGAATTTCATCCTAGTTTATAACAAATTTTTGAAAGTAGGTATTTCATAATATTAATAATTGTTTAATAAATCATTTTTCATAGATTATTAACAAGCAGTTTCAGAGACTCGTTTTTAAAAGACATCCAAATTTGAACTTTATGTAACGCAGAATACAATTTTCCCATGTAAGGCTAGATAAAAATTAGAAATAGGCCTAAATTTAAACAAATCATTTATGAAATATAAAATAAGAACAATTTACTTTCGATATTAAATAAATTATTATTGGTTATGTCACTTTTTCATATTTTTAAAGCATTTCGAAATCGACTCTTTGTTGTGGGAAACGAAAATTTTAGAGCTACATGCAATATTAGTTAATTTGTACATAATATCTCTTGCTTATATTTATAAATATTACATTATTCGTCTTTAATTTTTATAGATTCCCACAACTAAAATTAAAAAGAATGTAAAACAAAACTAATTTGAACCAATGTTTTTGTTTACAAATATAAGAATATCTTATTAAATTTGCAAAGTCCTAGTGAAATAAACAACAATCACATGAAAACGCTGCGTTTCTATATTAAATTTTTCTTTTTAATTTTAATTTTTTACTCCTCTTTTGTTGATTGAAATATTTTATGTTCAATACATACATTCAAATGAATAATTATATTTATTTATATATATATATATTTATGTAACTATTGTATTAATTACTAATATCGCTTTGGCAATGAAAGTACTTAACCACAAAAACATGATGTTTTTAATTTGCCTTATATGTATATGAATCATAATTGGGTCGGAGAAAATTGTTTTTTTTTTTTTTAAATAGTAATCTCAATATGTAAATAAATAGTTTGTGGTCCTGAAAAGGACCGATTTATGTAGATATAATATATGCACTTTGCGTCGAATTGGTGTACATAGAATCAATCTAAGCACGCTCGCCACGAATGCGTCTGGCTAGTTGAATATCCTTAGGCATAATAGTCACTCGTTTAGCGTGGATAGCACACAAGTTAGTATCTTCAAAGAGCCCAACCAGATAGGCTTCGCTAGCTTCTTGCAAAGCCATGACTGCTGAACTTTGGAAGCGCAAGTCGGTCTTGAAGTCTTGAGCTATTTCACGTACCAAACGCTGAAATGGTAATTTGCGAATGAGCAACTCTGTGCTCTTTTGATAGCGACGGATTTCACGCAGAGCAACAGTACCGGGACGATAACGATGTGGCTTTTTAACGCCACCGGTAGCTGGAGCGCTCTTACGCGCAGCTTTGGTAGCCAGCTGCTTCCTCGGTGCCTTGCCACCAGTCGATTTACGG